>CAJNIZ010038269.1:49562-65380 GCA_905231905.1 Symbiodinium pilosum
TCCTCGTATCTCTGAAAAGTGCTCTCCTTTCATAATCCACCGCAAATCCCAATTAAGTGTACCCAAAACACCAAACCCATCATAGTATATATTGTAAGCCATAGTATAAATTAGGGTCTGTAGAGGTTACTCCGCTTCATCCATGCATGCATGTGGGGGGTTTCCACGCGGTTCCAGGCTGTTGCAGGGGGTTCCAGGGCCTTGCAGGGGCCTCCAAGGGGCCCCAGGGGCCTCCAGGGGCCTTCGGGGGGTCCAGGGAGCTCGAGGCAGGCGCCTCCAAAACCCCAAAAAACCCAGCAAAAAGGGGGGGTGTCTTTCAGGGGGTAGAGGGGGTTTGAACGCCCTGAGGCTGGATGCCTCGGCGAATTTTTACCCAACTAACTACTAGACATTAGGGGTTTTACTGCTTATAGGGACCTTAGCAGCATGATCTTTCAGTTCTTTGCTGATTTTTGCCTCCCAACCGCCCCGGAGGACTATGAAAACAGTTGAAGCAAGCCCTGGACCCTCTAGGGGTTCAGCACCTAAACCTTGCGTATCACCCCTGCCCAGTAACCGTGTATAGTAGGCATCATATTAAGGGGAGATGTATGCATATTCTGCGTATTCTCCAGCTATTGTAAGATATATGCGCGCTTTATCCTTGTTATCCAACTAAACCCTACATAGCCGCTATATACCTTTTATGAAGTCCCTCGTAGAAGTACCCTAAACCCTAAACACAACCTCCAAGTAGGCTTCAGCACCGTAAGGAAGAGGGAAGCGCTGGCGCCGATGACTTTTCTAAGCCCTGAGGCGGGTGTGGAGGGGGTCCATTCTCTGGACTTTGGGGGTTTGGGGGTTTAGGGTTTGGGGGTGTAGGGCTTAGGGTTTGGGGGTTTTGGGGGTTTGGGGTTTAGGGGTTCAGGGTTAAGGGTTTAGAGGTCCATTTTCTGGAGTTTAGGAGACTAAGGGGTTGTACAGGAGGCAAATGCATAAGGATTTCAGGTATGGCCCCTCAGCTCGAGGGTTTGGAGAGTCTGAGGCGTAGCCTCGGAACCCAGATTTGTACTACATGGGGGTGTCCCAAACTTGGGGGAATAAGGACTGTAGTACTTTGGGCTCTATATCGGGGTACCCCCCATTTTGGGAATCTGCCACATTGGTTCCTGGCTGAGGGAGGTTGGGTTCAACTGAGTCCTGGGAATGATCCTAAACCTTCAACCCTGAACCCTGAACCCAAACCGTAAACCCAAACCCTAAACCCTAGAACCCTGAACCCTCAACCCTGACCCCTAAACTCTAAACCTTGATTCCTAAACCCTAAACCCTGTGTCTGCAGAGACTCAGGTCCTGCGAAAGTCGCTGGAGCCGCGAGCTCCGTGGCTGCAGATGGGGGGATTTAGGATTTAGGGTTTAGGGTTTCCCAAAACTAGGGGTCCTTTTTTGGGAGTCTCCGTAATAAGGATTATAGTACTTTAGGTTCTATACCGGGGCCCCACTATTTTGAGAAATTACGATTTCAGGTGTGACCTAAACCGTATAAAGCTTAAACCCTGAACCGTGAGAGGCATGAGAGACTTTCTTCTGGCCCTTACGGGTAGACATAGGATGAGAACTAGGTATATACTGTAGGGACCCCACTTTGACAGTTCGCAAAGTGTGTACGGATTTGCAGAATATCTGGTTTCAAATTATAACTCGGGTCCTTCCAGAAGTTTCCTTCTTTTGGGAACAGTAAGTTAGGAACATTTCCACGTTGCAGGCTGTTGCAATTGCACCGTAGTATAAGAGCCAAACTACCAGTCTAGTTATAGTACTTACAAGACAACCCCCATGGCCCATATCCTATTCTAAAATAAACATTTTTCCCTGGTAATCATGGGCCAACGGATCAGGAAGCTTGAGGCCACGGTAACAGAAGGGGGGGAGACGTTGTCGGTTGAGTTCGACCCCGAGTCTTCGGACCCGCCACTGGGGGGGGTATTGTTATGGGAGGCGCTTGTTTAAGACAACATAGCGCCTTACTAGAGGGAGGAGGTCGGAGGGTAGTCAAGCCATGTAATCCCTTCTTCAAAAACTGATAAGCTAATGCCAATAGAGCATTAGCGTATATTTCGAAAATCCTCCTCCCTCCGCTACTCACGACTACAAGGACTACTGCCACCACACCTGCTAGTCACAATGTTGAGCACCTGCCACCCCGTACATTATGCTTATACTTTGGGGAGGCACCCACCCAGGAATAGTGGTGCAATGAGACCATGCCTAATATAATCTCTATACAGCATCCCCACATAACATATTCTTTTACTCCCCACGGACCACCGGTAAGTGGGCAGGGACCGCACCGTTACCACCATCACCCCGCCTGGTCGCTATTAGTAGGTGGGGGCCCCGCATTTGATAGATGCCGCAAAATTTCTGTGCCACCCGAAGGAAAGGAATAGTTCATATCAGCTGTTGGCGGTGTTGCTTGTTAACCGAAGGTGCTGAAATTTCTGCTGATTGTATAGAAAGCTTGGAAGGTTTCTTCGGGTGCTTCAAGAGTTATATTGAGCGTCCCAGCTCCCAATTACCATCTTTTACTTCTAATTAAGCTAAAGCTTCTCATCCTGTAACACAGTTAGGCATAGGAAATCTTAAGCCCTAATGTCGAGCCCTAAGCAATAAACCTCCTCCTTTTAAGGGTCTGAATATAGGGATTCCTATTATAATCCCTATTCACGGAGGGGGTTCATTAATCAGGGGTCTACACCCTAAACCCTAAACCCTAAATAGTAGTTTCCATTTTCTTTTCCATTATCCCAATATAATTTATTAATCGCTGAATTTAGCCTACTTAAGGGAGACTATACCTTAAATCCTAAGCCCTATATCCCCTAAACCCTTTATTCTATCTACCAAAAGGGGGACTGTAAAGCTAGGTTCGCTTCTCTGGCATCGTTCAGGGTATCGTCTCGGAGGCGTTGTGGGCCTTGGTCCTGGGGACCTCAGGAATGTATGCAGGTTTCCCACAATTAGGGCCTATAGGGTTTCTATGAGGATATATATACATTCTAGGGTATGGGGTCTAGGAGGGTTGCCCTATAATAAGGATTATAACATTTTGGTGTCTATATAAGGAGTAGGATAAGAAGAATATGGGATCCCTCTTAGGGATGATATACGGTATGTTTCGATAAGCTCCTTGCTCTTGATGGGCAACATCTTGCATATACCAAAATGCAAAGGCCTACCAATGTAGAATCCCGCTGGAATCTGTTCAATCGCCGTAGTAGAGCTCAAGGATTTGAAAGTTCAGGGTGGGTGTTGAAATTTGTTGAACATGAAACACTGAAGTTACAAGAACCTTGACTCCTGCTGCGATGGCCTAGGCCTAAACCTTAAACCGTTAAATACTAAACCAAAACAGCACTCCTTCACCCCTTGAGTCTAATATTTCCACAGGAACCCAGACTTACAAACAGGCATCGCTTTGTGTGGGCTTTAACAACAAATACATTTTCAAAGGCGCCCACATATACGGGAACAAATGAGCCCATTTAGTGAATTAGTATAGGGGGATGGGGTTGGTTACTACGCCGTCCTGAGCTTCCCTTTCTTGTGCTGTGTTTCGGAGCGCCTGATTTCGCGGCTTGTCAGGGTAAAGGGTGTTGGGTGGAACAAGGTTTAGGGTTCAAGGTTTAGGGCATCAGGGTCTGAAGGGTGTACCCTTTCATGTCCTGCTTAGCTGGCTTGTGCTTTGCTGGCTGTTTGGCATCACCGTGCTTCCGGAGGCTCGGGCAGAAGGCCTGTGGTTTCTGAAGCATTCCACTATGGATCGCAACGAGGGCGTGACGTGCTTCAAAGGCCACACTGCTGCAGACAGTTCTGAGTTGGCCTACAGGGTTTTATGAAGCTGGCAATGCGCTACGAGATCGCTTCTGTGTTTGGAGTATGCTGGTGTGTATGTCCAGGGGTTATACATGCTTGGCCATTTCCACTTACCTAAGAACAACATGCTGCATGGACCTCACAACTCTGACATGGTACTTTCACCTGAGCCCAAACTGCCGGGCCGGGAACCCTCACCTTGGGCTGACGGACCTCGTAAACCTACAAACTGAGACTAAAATCCTCCAACCACCAAATACGGTTTTGGGTTTAAGTTTGGGGTTGAGGATAGTAGAGCACCAAGAGCCCCTGCATGTAAGATACCAGGCCATGCCATGTTGAATCCTTGCGTGAGGAGCTTCGCTGCCACCCTGAAGCCATGTGCGTAGGAGGGGTTGTACAGGTGTGATAATGTAGACCTAACAGGGTTATATAGGGGCTATAGTAGGATTACCTAGGGGTTATATTGGGATAGTGGAAAAGAAAATGGAAACTACTATTTAGGGTTGAGGGTTTAGGGTGTAGACCCATGATTAATAAACACACTCCCTTTAAGGGCCTTTATGTTAGGATCCCTATGATAATCCCTATTAAGGGGAGGGGGTTTGTTAATCAGGGGTCTGGGTTACAGTGGATGACATAAGTCCTGCATGACATGACTGCACACAATTAATATAGTCCCTCCAGAGTCCTACCGAAACCCCTCTAAGATACTGAAGAACATGTGGACTCTACATCCTAGAGTCCTGAAAGCCTAGACCTCGCGTCCTGAACCCAAAGCCCTCAACCCTGACACCTTCAACCTTAAATCCTAACCTCTAAACCCTAAACCCCTAAACCCAAAACCCCTAAACCCTAAATCCTAAACCCTAAACCCCTAAACCCTCAACCCTAAGCCCAAAAAACCCTTAACCCCCCGGATCCCTGCGAGTTCAATCAGCCCAGGAGCCAGGGAGCTACTGAAGGCCTGGGAGAAGATGAAACTGGGTTGCTGTTAAGGAACTTAAATTAAGTTACCATAATGGGTATATATAGTAAATAATAGGGTTTCCCCAATAGGGATCCTTTTTACTTTTTGGGGGTTATGGGATTCCGTATATTTAGGAAAAAACGGATCCTTTTTTTCTTCCGAGGGGAATGTGGGCTAAGGAAAAGGAAGGAGCGCTGCCGCTACGTTGCGCAGGCTCCATGTGAGCCACAATCTAAAGTCCTTAAAGGGGTTATATAGGGGATTATATAGGGGACTACTATAGGGCTTATTAAGGGGGATTCTAGGAGTTTACACTATCGCTCATGTGCTTTGGGGTTGAGGGTTTAGGGTAGTTCCCAAAGTTTCCGGTTTTTGGTACCTCTAGATATTAGGTGCCGTACTATGATTCAGAACCATAAGGGGCCTTAGTTTTGAGAATACCGAATATAGGGGGTTGAGGAGTATAGGGATTGGGCAGTTGCGGCGTGGGGTTGAGGTTTTAGGGTTTCGGGGTTCGGGTGTATGGCTTTATGGGCTTCCCGCTTTATGCTGCAGGCTTTATTTGTTTTCTCAAAGTAGAGAGACCCTAAACTCTAAAGAGCCCTTTAGGGACCCCAGACAAGGGTTTGACCAAAGGAGTCCCTAAGTCTGTCTTTAGGGGTTTAGGGCAATTTGGAGACACTTCCATACGGGCTATTCATTGGCCCTTTTGGGGCACCACATTGGGGGGTGCAAAAAAAAGTAAGGTTTTGAGAGCAGAGTTTTGTATGCGCTCGGGGCCTGGGGTCTGGGCATGCGGTCTTTGTGATTCAAGGGCCAGGGCAGGGTAGCGGGCTTAGATTGAATGGATCACGATTTACAGCTTTATGATGTAGAGGTATATGGAAGGTTTGAGCGGGAGCGTTAAGGGTTTTGCGGAAGGGGTAGCATGTTGCGATCAATGCGTGTAGGGTTTTGGGAGAGAGTGTTGCGGGGACCAGCGGTTTACGATTTATGGACTACAGGGAGTATAAGGTTTAGGGATGACAGGTTTCACCAGACGCTTTTTGTGAACAATCCTGCAGGCACCTATGTTCGTGATTCGCATTGCTCTTCCAGGTTCCTACTAGTTTGACACATAATATGGATTAGATACCCGTTTTATTACAGCATGCCGCGCAATGTGTTTGCATTTTTATGCGCCAAACCCTAAACCCTAAACCCTAACTACAGCTTGAGCCCTGAAAGGCGGAAGTTCAGCGGCCTTTGCTGATGGATGGCCGGAAGATGATACTCCGTGCCTACGTGCCTTGGGCTGAACTTAAATGCTCGGAAACGTCAGTTGGAATTAGTATGTGACTTATAGTCTAAAATCCTTCAAGCGGGGGGGGTTATGTAGGGGATTGTATAGGGGAATATTACAGGGCTTATTGAGGGGGATACTAGGAGTTTAGAGTATAGCTCATGTGTATTCATAACCTGCCTTCAACCCTTGTAGTAATCCTTTGCTGTCTGTATCAATAATGACCCTACTCTCTAATTCCCCCTGACTCTCAAAGTAGTTGAGACGGGGGTTTGGGGTGGGTTTCTTCCGTTGTAGGCCGCTTCAAGTGAGCTATTGTCAACATGAGCCGTACCAAGGGACCATTAAGGGTGCACATAGGGGTCCCTCTTGTAGTGTAGTACAGTCCTAATATATAGTCCGTAAGAAGGAACCCATGTCCGGTAATTATCTGGGTAATATTGTCTGTAGCTCCTGTGATGTTCAAGTGAACATCATGTTTCGGATGCGCATGAGTTGGTATCTCCATTCCCCTGTGTTTGGGGCTCCTGACTGTCCACCACTGCTACAAGCAAAACTCTAAACCCCAACTAGCCCTCTAGACCCCCTCCCTTCCTTCCAGCGTTGGACCTTAAGCCACTGCGAGACCTTGAGCTCCGTACCCTGCCCAAAGCAGAAGGAGTGCTCTAAGGTGATCACACTCCCAGGAGGGCGTTGCTTCATGAATCGCGAGCTGCTACTGAAAGGCACAGGGTGGTGTTGGGAGAAGGGGGGTTCCAGGGCTTGGGATTTGGGTTTCGGCTTTAAGGTCTAGGATGTCGTGATTGAGGTTACGCTGCGGTTCAGGTGTGGGTTGGGGGTTCAGGCATTTTAGGCTTTGGGGGCTGTGGGTCTTCAATGTCCTTTTGGGATTTTTGTCTCGGGGCTTTCATAAATCCTAGACCTGGTCTCCGGTGGAGGCAAGTACTGCAGGAGCCAAAGTAAGTGCCAATATTACGGTCATAGATTCCTTGTATAACTATAGTATAGGGTACCTCGCATAGATCCCAACTAAACCTCAAAAGAAGGTTGGTCATTATCTAGGCCCCTACAGTAATCCTGTCCAGCTAGTTTTGCACACCCTCAGTCCCTGCCCTCTATACTCCGCATTGATTGCATGATCCTGGCAAAAGTGCGGGGCATCGGATTTCCTGGGTTTGGAGGCATGACTTCCGTAGGGCACCCGCCTCAAAGTCTACACCCTCAACCGCATATCCAGAAGCCCGGTTGCTGCTAAGGTACTTAAATTCAAATGGCATAATATGGGTGTATAGTGAATGTTGGGGCTTCCTTATACTAACTTGATTTAAGTTCCTTAAGAGCAACCCAGGGCTACTCAGCTACTCCCGCTCCCGCACAGATCGCTTCTGCTCTGCAGGGCATCCGATGTCCTACGACCCATCGGATCCAGATCCGCTGCGGCATGTCATCTCATGCGTCAAGCTGCTTGACTTAAAATGAATTCTTTGAAAGTTTGTGATTGCTAGTATGACGCGAGCGGCACAGTAGTATTTGCTTGAAATGCTGGCAAGAGGGACTGCGTCTGGGCTAGGCCCCACACCCCTAAACCCGGCCCTAAACCCATTTGATTCACCATTGTGGTCCCTGAACCCCAAACCCCATGCTAAACCCTAAGCTCTAAAACTACAAACTGCAAAACCCTAAGCCTTAAACCCTAAACTTTAAGCCCTAACCAAACTGTTGCGAGACTCCAAGCTTCCAGACATGCAGGTATGATGGGGTGGTGTCGATGCGAGGAACCGAATGGTCGCACTACGAGAAGGCAGTTGAAGTTTAGGGTTTGGGGGAGAATATTGGTGTTATATAGGGACGAGGCCTTAGGGGGGAAAAATAGGAAAGAACATGGAAGCTACTATCATTTAAGTCTTAGGGCTTAGCCGAATCGCATGGCACGGAGCATGGAGAATTGCATGGAAAATAAAATTATACTGAACCTTAAACCCTACGTCAGGTTACATTCTGCGGACTCTCAGGACCCCCACTACCTGCTACCCCACTACCCATCTAGATGCAAGTAAGGAAGGAATATGGCCCTAAACAGTAGGGTTAGGGTTTAGGGTGGGGAACCAAATAGCAGGGTCCTAAAAGTTCTATAGTATAATACGGAAAAGAATCCCTATATAACCCCTGTATACTATCTGTTTGCAATCTTTCCCGAGGATTACAGGAGGCCCCGGTTGTAGGAGTGAACATGAGCCGTGGACCTCTCTCCTATCTTGAACGAAGAAATGGGTTTATAGACAAAATTTGGAAAACGATAAGAGGAAAACAAAACGATTACAGCTGTACGAGTCAAGCAAGCAGAATGGGGTCTTTATGCAGCCCTAAATTGTAGTTTCCCTGAATGACCCCAATCTGCTAGAATCCTTATTATGGAGCCACTGCATAAGGTACAACAAATTTCAGGAAACCCTAGACCCCATATATCCCTGTAGAACCCCCATAACCCCTTAAAAGTACCCCTAAGTTTGGGAAACCCCTAAATGGGTTGACAGTAGATAGGTCCGATCTACTAGAGGCTTCGCTTTTTCTGTCCCAGGGTCCCCTTTAGATTTACGGTCTAGGGTTTAGGGTTATTAGGGTATAGGGTTAGGTTTCAGGATTTTGGGTTTTGGGTTTGGGGAACTACTCAGTGCGTCAGGTGCAAAAATGCTAGAATGGGGGAATCTGGGATCTGTATTAGCTAAGCTTGAGGTGTCAACATGTTTCAGGGGTGTGGGGGATTGCGCTCGAATAGAGGGTGCATATAGTTGGGATGGGTAGTTAGATTGATCCACTCCCCATTCCACCTCAAGCAGCACTAACCGCAAAACAACTGACCAGTGTAACCGCATCCCGACACCGCACAGCGCAACCCCCGCAACACAATCGCCCTATGAGGTTCTGAATGCTGAGCTTGAAGACCTACACCCTACAACGCAACACTTTAAACCAATCCAGAGAGAGAAAAGAGCGGCAAGCACTGAGCCTTAACCCTGAACCCCTAACCCTGAACCCTAAACCTTTGACCCTTCTGAAGGTCTGGCCCAAGCTTGCGAAGATGATGACGACTGTACTGGGCCATGCAGAGGGCACAGGTAGTGTGACTGCAGATGCGGCAGTTCTCCAAGTGTAGGTTGGGGGGTTCGATTGTAGGGTTTAAGGTTTAGGGTTTGGGGTTTAGGGTTTAGGTTTTAGGCATACCAAGGTTTAGGGTGTAGGGTTTAGGGTTGACCTTTGATGGGGGCTACTGGGAAATTAGTGGGATCCTCCTTTACAGAGTATGTAGGGATCATGTTTGATGAGCTGTCACAAGGAAGAGTTGGGATTGGATCAGTATCAGGATTGCTGTGCAATACATTATATGAGCTAAAGGGCTATATACGGGATTATTTAGGTGAATTTTATGGGGGTCATTCAGGGGGGGGGTATTAGGAGTTTAGACCATGGCTCAAAGGGAATGGTACGTTCACTTGCCATCTCTAGAGTCGGTGCCTCATGGCCTTGACCCCGCATAATGGAAATCTTCAGTCTGGATGGACCTACTCTTTAGGTGCTACAACCTAAATCCACCTCCCAAATACCCATGACAACAGCCTTTGTGCTCATTATTTGGGTAGACGGCCATGATTACGGATATTCCGGCAGTCTAGGTAAGCCTGATAACCTTCAGCCACTAGCCTCGACCATATTACCCCAAATAGCTCTATAAAACCCATAATGTAGTAGTTTCCATTCTATTTTCCATTACTCCAACATAACCCCAATATGACCCTAATATATCCCCTATATAGCCCTGTAGTAGCTTCAGGAAAGTTGCCCTTTGCGTTGCGCGACGACACCATGGTGGATCGTCTCTGCCATCGCGTGGCACAGAAATGTCAGGATGCATCGAAGGTTTCAGACATTTAGGGATTAGGTCTGGCGTTGGGGTGCAGGGGTTTGGGTTTAGCGGTTTTTCGGGTTTTACGGGTTGAGAGTTTGAACTTTGCATTTGGGCTTTGCATTTGGGTTTAAAGATCAAGCTTGTTGTTTCCAAGCAAGGGGCTGCGAAATGTTGGAGGGACACTCGCCCCGGTATTGCTCCCAGGCTCTATATGGTATGTTGGTTCGGACTTACTACGAGCAGTACAAGAAGGGTCATTGTTGAATACGGAGGGGGATCAAGGGAAGGATCCCTATAGTAGTCCTAATATTACTGTTATCGTTCCCTCATATCCCATATGTTCTCTTATTCTTCAGTGGCTCAACCCTAAACCCTAAATCCGCAATCCTATATCCTAAACCCTATAAATCCTCAATCCTATATCCCAAATCCTGAACCGTAAATCCCGAAATCCTAAACCAAAAAAAAACCCCAAACCCTAAATCCTAAATCCCAAACCCTGAATCCGAAACCCTCATAGGATGCTCTGGATTGGATGCGCTGGGGCAGCACCGCTGGAGCCCTTCTTTACAACTTCATGGGGGCCGCGGCCCTAGTCAAGTCCCTGGTACTTGGTACGGAGTTGTGGACTGGGTAACCCTAAACCCTAAACGCTTAAACCCTCAAACCCTAAAAGCCAAGGGATTAGGCTTGGGATTCTTACAGTCAAGTCTGATCAAGGAATAGCTCTTAATTCATGCGAGGCCGCAGACGCTAAATTGCGGGAAGAGGAGTTTCTTCTGTGTCCCAGCATGTGGATTTTAAGGCGTCATTGCTTGTGCGAAGCCTTGTTGTAGAGTTTAGGAAAGATCCTTGTCAGTATGAACCCACATGCTAGGAGAATCTTCAGTGGATGTTATGTTCTGGATGTTGCCCCGACTCAGTACAGTAAGGCTGGATAATAAGCATGACGTGACCATATCCATTATACATATATATATATATATAGATAGATAGCCCTTGATCTCATAGACGGTTACTGGGTGGGGGGGGGGCAGTATCCAACTTATGGGGTTTGCTGTGGGCACAGCCTGCTAACAGTCACCCGCATCTGTGCTGTCCACCGAGGCAGACATCATAGTGGACGAGGACTTTGATTGCCGTTTATGAGTAGGGATTCGGATAGGGAGTGAAGGAATTCGGGGGTTTAGGGTTTAGGGGCGCGCCGTCTAGTATTGGTGATTATAAGTGTCCTGGCCATCCCCTGACTCTCATTGTTTAGGTGCTTTCCAGTTTTTTTCATTCCACATGAGTAGAGCAGGCTAAGACCGTACAACATTTCAGGAGGTTCCCTGAACCCTAAACCCTTTGACGCTAAAACCCTGAACCCTAGCCTCAAAACCCCCAAACCTACCTAAAACCCAAAAAGCCCTCAGCCCTAAAACCCTTAACCCTAAACCCTAAACCCCTCAACCCTAAACCCCTAAATCCTACAACCCTAAAACGCTTAACCCTATACAACCCCATTATAGTAGTTTCCATTTTCTTTTCCATTATCCCAAGATAGCCCCAAAATTACAACATAACCCCAATAACCCCTAAACAGGAGCCTAAATCCCTAAACCCATTACCCCATAGAACCCTAAAGCCTAAATCCTAAAACCCTAAACCCTAAATCCCTAAACCCTAAACCCTTAAACCCTTAGCCCCAATAACTCCTTAAAAGGACCTCCGGCCCTGGCTCATCGAGTTGAACCCGGGGCCGGCCATGGGCTTCGACCAGCGTGCCGCTTTTCTCGGCACAATTGGGTTGTTCTCAAGATTATGGGTTTAGGGAGCTATAGTCTAACCTCCTTTAAGGGGGTTATATAGGGGGATTATATACACCCCATTATTTAGGGTTTAGGGTTTAGGGTTGTTCTGAACGTTATGCGCTCCGTTTGGCTTGATTCTATTTCGGCACCTATTATTTAAGGGCACCAAAATGGGACCCTGATTTTGGGCACTGTGCAATTTGTGTGGGGTTGTTGGAGGGTGGGGGCTGCTGGGGTCCAGGGTTTAGGTTGCGGTTGTAGGGTTCGGGGTTAAGAGTTAAGTGTCGAGAGCGAAGGGTTTAGGAAAATGGGGAAGCGGCGAAAGGAAGAGAAGGGGCAGCGTTTGTTTTTGATGAGGTCTCAAGTTTTGTTTTTTGGGTCTGTAAATTTCGTCGTTCAGCAGGCAATGTCGTTTTTCTCCCAAGGGCCTTCAAGGTGTTGCGTAAGGCATGACAATATGGCACTTCCCAACAACAGGTACACAAGGCTCTTCAAAGATTATTGTACTTTTTTGGCATCAACCTGACCGTGGATACCCAACCTCCGTACGTAAAGACATATTTTAGGTGGGCCCCCCACCTGTAATAGTGACTATACAGGATAATAAGGGTTATATTAGGGTCCTCTTAAATTCCTATTATACCACGATTACAGGGTGGGGGGTCCTCCTAAGACATATTCTTATTGAAGCCGCTTGCACCATGTGAGGACCCGCAGGCTACGCAACTTCGTGTCGAAGTCATGGAGGATTGAGTCAGAGCATCTTGTTGGGGGGGGGTTTGGGCATTGGGGTAACATTAGGGTTATACCGGGAATATATTTTGGGTAATGGAAAAGAAAATGGAAGCTACTATTTAGGGTTTAGGGTTTACGGTTGGCCTTTTGAGGGGGTTAGGGTTTTGGTTTCAAGGTTTAAGGGTTAGGCGATTGAGGTTCCAGGGTTTAGGGTATGGCAGTCTACGCCTTTTGCGGGGTGGGATGACACGGACCATGTTACTTCTTAGATTTTGTGAACTTGACTTGAGAAGGGTGGCAGATCTCCAAGAATATCCTCCCCCTTCCGAATACTCAAACCCCACACTTTGCAAACAGCTATTGGTTTCCATTTCCTTTTCCACTATCCCCTATATTATATCACCACCCCTGGTAAGTTTAGACACCATCTGGATGCACGCGCCAATCCACAAAGCTCGCAGAGAGTGGGGTGCGCAAGAGAGCGATACAGAACACGCAGCCACCAGGACCTACGTATAGAAACCGTCACCCAAAGATGCCAACCCTGCAAAATGAGCCTTCAATCGTATGTCCCTGGACCTTAAATCCTATACCCTGAAACCTATGCTGCTACACCCTCAGTCCTATATCCCAAGCCAGAAATCCTGTGCCTAGACTCAATCTTACGCCCTAAGCCCGATATCTTATGCCCTGACTCCTCTTGAAGGATTTGTGTGAGCTGCTCTTGGATCCGGTGCTGCGCAGCGTTCAGGTGGCCGTGAAGAGCAAGGACCTTGGGATTTGGTTCAAGGGTTCAGGAATTTGGCTTTGAGTTTAGGCTTAGCATGGCTTAACAGTAATAGTGACAATAACAAGAACAATAATAATATCAATAAGACTAACAGTAATAGCAGTAATAGTCATGAGGATAATCTACGGTAGCAATGATAGTAACAGTAATATCTAAGGGTTCAGGGAGGCTTTGGATTGGGGATTCAGGGCGAAGGAAAGAACGCTCCCGGCTCAGGCAGGAGGCCAAAGCGTTGAAGGAAGAGGGGGACTGGGCGGGGACGCGTCAAACTGCGCGAAATGGGAAAAATATAGGGACAATGGGGATTATATAGGGATTATTTAGGGATTATGCAGGGCGTTATAAAGGGATTATATAGGGATTACACAAAGCGGGGAGGCATCAAGCTTGCAAGGGGCTGGCACACGTCAATTCTAGTGGTGTGTGAACATCGGCAATGTATGCATGATGCAGAAACCACCCCAAGCACTACAGTCATGTGCCTTGTCGAGTGTTTGTGGCATTCTAAGGCATGTTAGGTTTTGTAATGTGAGCGCAGGCAAAACTCCTTGAAAGGGGTTATATTTGGGATTATATCGGGTTCCTATTATAAGGCTTATGAAGGGGGATACTTGGAGTTGAGACTATAGTTCATGTAATGCAAGCAGCTTCCCTTCCACTGCAATCAGACTTCCGAAGCGTTTGGAAAGGTAGTGGCCTGCAGTGTTGAAACGGACCTCTGAGGCTTGCAATGCCGTGTATGGTAAAGGGTTTAGGTTTACGTTCGCGCGAAGTTGCCTGGAACCCCATAAAGCTCCTGATAAACAGGCACTGGTTGTTTTGCAGCCCTAAACCCCGAAACCCTAAATCCCTTAACCCAAACCCTCAAGGCCCTCCACTTGAGTTTTGGGTGAGGGAAGCGCGAAGTGGCTGCAATAAGGGGGCCAGGATGAGTCCGGGGAGAAAAACTTAAAGCCTTCTTGTATGGGTTTAGGGTTTATTTAGGGGTTTCCCAAAATTAGGGGTACGTTTAAAGGAAGGGTTCTACAAGGAAAAATGGGGTTGAGGGTGTCCTAAGCGATGGAGTCCCCCTCTTTGGGAAACTACCATATACTTCGATACAGCCCTCACATCAGCCCGTGCTCCTTGATCCTATCCCCTCATATTGCGGAAGCACATTGCCACCCCGAATCAAAAATCCTGATCCCCACACCCTAAACCCTAAACCCCACAACCCCACAACCCCAAAAGAGCCCGAATAAAATGTCACCTCCACAGCACTTCTGCAGGAGGACCGTGAGAGGCCGGCGTTCGAGATCTCTAAGCGCCTCTTAGAGGATCCGAAGTAGGTATAAGTAGGATGACAAGGGCTTTACAGGCTATAGGGATAACATAATGTGGATATGGAGGTGTATACACGGAGCATAGGTGTAGGTATATGTGTGGTGCTAGGTATCCTGGATTGGAGTCGTAAGCATACTTATTCTACTTGTAACTTCTCCTCCTCACCTGAGTAGTACTTCGTTTGGGATGCTACTAGCCCAAATTATACAGTACGATTCTATCCTCCATTTGGATATGGTATTGTAAGAAGGAATGGAATCTTGCTGGGGGGTGCTCCTGTAGCAGGCAGTCCCCTCACAATGCTGCGGGGACTTCACCCTACTGACCCACAATCACCCATCAACAAACTGTTGGGTTCAATAGCATGGCTTTTCAAAACGGGCCACGTTCAGTTTCATTATCTGTGTAAGACTGCATGTTCGGTGCAGGATTCAACAGCCTTGTCCCAGTCAATGCGCGTTTGGGAGTGAGTATGGGGTCAGCAGTAGAAATACTTTGTTTTCCTGCGGACCTCTGTATATCATGAGAGGAATCTACTCTTACGGAGTTGTATGTGTTCTCCCAGAACTCACAACCCTAAACCCAAAACCCTAAGCAGACTTTGGGAAGTATAGTATACCTCAGATGCCCACCCTTCCCAGATACTAATTGTGAAGCCCAAAAGGAGGCCCGTCCTAAAGAACTTTCAAGTTAGACCGGGCCTAAGCAGGAAACCGCCTGAAACTCTGCACCTGCGCAGGTGGAGCAACCTTCGTGGCAAGGTTGCACTTCCACAAGGTTTAGGGTTTAGGGCTTAGGGTTTAGGGTGTAGATAGATAGAAAAACGACAGTTGGAACATGATAGTACCAATGATATGAGTAACGCTAGTAGTAAGTGATAATCCTATGAGTTGTCACATAGTAATATTAACCGTAAAAACACCGGACTGTTAAATTCACAGTAGTAACAAGAACATTAAGAACAATATTAACGACAGTAATAATCATGCTAGTGTAAAAAACAGCAGTGTCATTTTTCATGCCCTGAGTCTGTTTGCCACTGTTCTAGGGTAGGAGGACCCCCCACCCTGCAATAGTGGTATAATGGGAATATAAGAGGACCTGAATATAATCCGTGTTATCCATAATAGTCGTTATTACTGGGTGGGGGGTCCACCTATGTTCTA
>CAJNIZ010038280.1:9370-24261 GCA_905231905.1 Symbiodinium pilosum
GTCCCCCTTAAGTAGATAGAGTTTAGGGTTTAGGGTTTAGGGGTAGAGTCCCCCTTAAGTAACTGGTATAGGGTTTAGGGTTTAGGGTTTATAGTCCCCTTAAGTAGATAGAATATGGGATATATGGGGATCTTTTTCCAATATACCCAAATCCATATTCTATCTACTCAAGGGTATCTGTCTATCATAGAGTAGCGATGAGGGTACTGACGTTCAGAGTTCTGAAAGAATCTGCTTAGCTCTGCCCCGTAAGGGCAATGATTTAGGGCTTATGGGGCCCCGGTTTAGGGCTCCCTCTCCTAAAGATTGCTTTCGGGAGGGGGGGGGGGTTTCATAGGATTGGCCCTTGGTGTGCAAGTCTGCAAGGTAAGTCCCAAAGCGCAAAGGACCTACAACTACCAGCAGACTGGAGACTTGGCAGTAGCATAAGTCAACGTGGCGGGTTTACGGTGTAGTTTATAGGCTTTGCAAACGGGCAGAATTCAATGTTTTTTTTAAACATTTAGGATTCAGAGCGCAGGGCATAAGTCAGTGCGTAGACATGGGAGTGTTGAGAAGCAAGTAGATGTTTCCGAGGAGAGCTCTTAAGAAGGGATGAAAACGGAATGGTATGGAATCTGCTTGGTTTGGATGGTCAAGGGCCCATTATCCACATGTAAGCCTACTTGGTACGCAATCATGGAAACTGGCTCGACTTACTGGCGATTGCGGGGAAGTTGGAAGGTGGATCTCAATTCCTGTAGATTGCGCTAAGCAGTACATACGGTGGATACTATAAATCCTGCATGACCCTAAATACCCTAAACCTTGGGAATAATGGTACTATAATGTACTAAGGTCATGCAGGAATTCTAGTAGAAACAGTATGTTGACTCCTTCTCTTCTGGACAGGCACCAGTGTTTGTGTTGCGGCCCGGGCAGACAGAGAGAGAGAGAGAGAGAGAGAGTGTCACCTATAGCCCATGAAGAAAAAGAGAGAGCAACAACAACTCTGTACCGGTGCCTAAAGAGGGGTCAGGGAGCGAATGTAGGCGGTACCACTCCATAGGGACTATTATTGGAATGGACTCCCCCACTCCCTCTCAAACGCATAAACCCTAAGCCCTGAGCCCTAAACCCTAAACCGTAGACCCTAGACCTTTGCCCTCAGGACGCTGCGAGGCTTTCAAAGCCTCGCCGGCGACGGTCCGCGTTGTCTTGCGGGCATCGCTTGTGTTTCTCGCCGGCAAAGGGGATTCCCAAAGAGTTTGGGGTCTACCTGTATAGGGTCTATAGCTTAGGGTACTTACTCAATACGGGTTTCTTGTTTGAACAACATTTTACATTTTTATGTATACCTGGGCCCAATATAGAGTGAACATGAGCACAATTGCAATACTTTTCAGCAAGAACCCAGAATAGGCTCAATAAGGATTACAAGGAGATAAGGCATAAGAATAATAAGGGCACACCTTAGGAGGACCCCCTGCCCTATAATAGTGGTAGAATAATAAGAATACAAGAGGATCCTAATATAATCCCTATTAGGGGGGGGTCCACCTAAGGCATACCGTAAACGTATTCCGATGGTTGATCTGGGTAATCCAAATACTTCTAAAAAATAGTCCAAAACAAGGTGTCCCCCCGCCAAAAAAAAAACAAAAAATAGGACACCGTTTAGGGTTTAGGGTTTAGCAACATACTATAATCTTAACTAGGAATGTTAATTTGGGAAACCCCATATCACATATTACTTTTTACGCCTACTCACGTCTCTAGTACCTCAGTATTGGGAACAGCCCTTGTGGAATGGGCAGAGCGATTCCTAGACTCAGGGAGTTTTTCCTTTGTACCCTGAGGGTTTGTACCCCTTAGGTTTGGGTCCTTAAACCATGGAATATGGCCCTTAATAAGGGTATTGGGGACCCAAAACCTAGGGTTACAAACATTAAGGGTACAAACTTAAAGTCTTTGATAGACCTGCATTCATGAACAGGGCAGGGTAGCCAAACCTGCACGGACCATGAACTTCGCCTTCGCGTCATTCAGAATTCTACAGCTGCGGCCTAAACCCGGGAGCCTAAACATTGAATGCAAACAAGAAGTGCCTGAACCCTAAACTGCTAGGACTCTGCCAGCCTTCATGTACCATCCACGGAACTGACATGGAACCCTAAGAATGCCCTTGGATTTAGTGCGTAGGCCTCAGGGATCGCCAGGAACTATATGGGTTTGACATTATAGTATAGTGTGCGGGAGTGAACGGGCCTAGCTGCTTCTTTTTTAGGCCTTAAACCACACACCCCTCCGAGCGTGGAATCGAAGCTTCTGTAGGATACCAAGGCAACAGCCGACAGCCAATAGGGTAGCAGCAGTTTGTGATACCACTCGTAAAGATGTTGCTGGATCGGAGCCAGTACAGCTTCAAACCCGAAACTTCAAAAACCCGAACCCCCAAAGATACAAACTCTAAACCACTAATCCGCACTATGACACTCCCACCCATAAAGCTTGGAGCCTACGCTGGTTTTTGTATATTGGGACCATAGGTTGGGGGGTGGCCTTTGAAGTCATTACCGCCCAGCAGAGGATAATGAGAGCCTGCTGTGCTTCATCCTACGGCATTCGCATGAAGCGTCGAGTTTGGAAATCCGCTCCAACAACGACGCTTGCTTGCGTTTGAGGGTGAAGAGCACGGGGTGCTAATCCTAAGGGTCCAAGTACAAAATATTCATATACTTACCCAAAACCTTTACTATAATTACTATTACCAAGCCCCTAAGTACCCAATTATTGGGTACATGGACCCTTAGGGTAACATGTGTGGTTCCCCAAGATCAGTTCAACTCCGGCCCCGTTTGTGCATTATGATTCATCGGCCCAGAAGTATGAGAACAAGCGCATGCGATGTTTTCATAGATGTTCACGGGCGTCATGCTACTAATGCGTTCCTTCCACCCAAAACCCTCAAGTCCCGAAGGGTCCAGGTGCCCAAATAGTACAATTTGGGCTTTAAAACTCTTATATAGGCATCCCCTTGAGCTTTGATAACCCCTATCATACTCCCCTCTATATATATATATATGTGTACCCTGATATAACCCCTTTTAAGGAGTCTAGACTCTAAACCCGAAACCCTAAACCGACGATGCATCCCATCCCATTGAGGTCTTGGGAAGCTCAGGGACTAGCAAAGATCCGATTAGGGTTCAGGGTTTAGGGGTTTAGGAGTCAAGGTTTGAAGGTTCACCATTTAGGGACATTGCGGTTCTTCCACGAATGTCTAATTTTTCGGGATGTTGGTCTTCATTGTTTAGAGTATACCCTAAACCCTAATCCCTAAGTCCCCAAGCCCTTAATCCCTAAACCCTTAAATCGCAAGGTAGGGCTTCCAGCGCCCAAGTAAGGTAATCCCCTCCCCCAGCAATAACCCTCCACCCCCTTATCATGAACATTCCCAATGCAATAGCATTATATATGATGGGGTGGCTGGGGAAATTCATCATCAGGGGGCGGGGTGCAAAATAATCGGGGAGATTGTTTTGAAAGCCCGCCCTCCATGCAGCTGCACATTTCCGCACTAAGGAGTGGCTGATCCAAACGGTTTCCGACAACTTGATGTTCTGGATGCTTGCTGATGCAGCATAGTTCCGGCTGGTGGTTTCTGAAAATTTGGAGTCTTCTTTCAGGATTCCCTATGCTGTAGAAAAGGTTTTAGTATTTGGGTAAGCCCTAAACTCAGACCATAAACCCTAAACCTTACACCCTAAACCCAGAACCCCTAAATCCTAACCCCTAAATCCTAAACCCCCATCTCTGGATCCCCCCCCCTCCCCCCCGCCCCTGGGTGGATTCAAGACTACGGAGCCCTGCCTGTATAACGCACGTGGGATTTCCAAAAACGAAGAATCCGTTTTGAGGGTTTAGGGTTTAGGGTTTAGGGTTCCCGCAATGAGCGGTTTAGGGCTTCGGGCGTAGGGAGAAGGATTATACTATGTTGGGGTCCATATTTCGGCCCCCTTGCTTATGAAAATTATCAAGCTATATGAGAATCCATAGTATAGGGGCCCGAAGGAGTGAACCGCAACCCTAAACACTAAAAACCTAGACCCCAAACCCTAAAGCCCCAAACCCTAGACACTTAAACCGGGGTTTAAGGTTTAGGGTTAACCCTACCCTAAACCCCAAAACCCTAAACTCTAGACTCCTCTGTTTTGGAAACCACCATCTGGTATTCAGCGGCAAAGGAGTCCGCGCAGAAAGCCCTGAGATCCCATTCAATAGTGCTTCGCATAATCCTGCTGGGAGGGTCATGGGGACTTAGTAAGAAAGATGGGGTTAAGATATGGGTTTTTGGGGTTATTAACCTACTTGCTAAGTCCCCTTGACCCTCCAAGTAGGGATCCAAATAGCCCAATGTAGGTAACATCTGCAGACGTTAGGGCCCAGTGTAGGTACTATTTGTATACTTGGATACCTAGAATACCTTAAGGGTTCCCAAAATATCCCGCGCCTTGTAGATTAAGGTCTGTACGTGGGGTTTGGGTGCTTGGGAAACAACTACTTTTCTCCGGTTGTTTGGGTTCCCAGGCAGAGTTCAGCGTTTTCAAATACATTCGCAGAATACAGCTCCCAGCATTGCCAAAACCTTTTCGATATGGTATACACCCTAAGTATACACTAAGAATGTCAATCTGGCTAAAGCTATGCTACCTGACAAAGGGATTTTGGAAGCCTTGGGTACCCTATCTCGAAGTTTTGCCTGTAAAGATTGTGGGCCCCGACCCAAGCTATGATACAGGGTATTTCCCTGTCTATACGTACTCTACAGGACCTATAGCTACAATTATCCCCTTTAGAAGCCACTTATAACCCGAGGGTTCTTTCCTGTCCCTAAGCCCTAAACCCTGTATGCCCAAAAAAATCTAGATGCCATGGACCTTCAGGGCGGCGAAGCTGAAGTTCCCTAAGCCCTAGGCCCTCTTCCTGGGTTGGTGTGAAGGAACTGAACTTAGAGTAAGTTACCAGAATATGGGTATATAGTAAATAACGGGATTTCCGTTTAAGTCCCGCAAAATAACCAGTAAACCCTAAACCCTCTTCAGGGTTTGAGGTTAGGTTAGGCCTGCGCTTACTTGTATTGGCATAATCGGAAGAGAGAGATAGATAGATAGATAGATACATAGAAAAAGATAGAGAAGGTGAGAGAGAGAGAGACAGAGAGAGATTCTATATATGTATATGTATATATGTGGACCTCGATGTCATTACCAATGTCCCTGGTGATCGCCATTAGCGAGTGGGGGCCACCTAAATTTGGGATTGTAGGATGCGCACTGAAGGTTTAGGGTTTAGGGCCACCTGAATTTGGGATTGTAGCACGCGCCCCGTCTGCAACATTCCGGCTCAGTTTCACGCATTAGAATCCCTGACGTGGGAGTTTCTGCGAATTCGGGGCCCTTTTGGGGGTCCTCCTGTGAAAGTTCTTATTGCACGTAGGCCCATCTATATATAAGAATACCAAGACTTTTATCTCGAGCCCTGAAAGTGAGAGTCGATAAATACAGAAAGCTGGCCTCCATCAGCAGATCCTTTGCCCCAAGAGGCCAATCTTTCTGAGCACAGCAGAGATCATCTATCCCTCTTGGGTATGAGTTCCCTTATCTGTCTGCAACTCCAAAGCTCAAACCTACACCCCAAGGGTTTTGGGCTTAGGGTTTCCAACCCTTGGCATTTGAACCCTGAACCCAATCTCCCAACCCTAAACCGTAGACTCATAGGGAGTAAGAAGCCGTGTTGGGGGGTTGGGAGAGACAAGCTGCCCCTTGCTGGGGCCTTCGATTCGCCGCTGCCTTAGCTGACAGGATTAAGGGTTGAGGAATTGGGGTGGAGGATTTCTAGGGTTCAATTTGGGGATTTGGAATTAAAGTTGAGAGGTTTAGATTTGAGCAAAAGGCTCAAAGCAGGATCTGATACCTCCATAGGAAGGGTCTTGGGTCGATGGTTTCATGGGCCAGAACGATCGGGTACTGTTGACTCAAGGGGGTGGGGCACGTGGCTAAAGGTATCCTGATGGGGATACATACCTAAATTAGAGAGAGAAATATCGATCCATTCTCTTTTACCAATTGGGGTTAGAAGGATGTGTATATATATATATATACATTTACTGTATATGCATATGCATATACACACATGTGTTGAGGTTTTCAATCTAGAGGACTACAGGGTGGGCTCTAGGTTATGAAGGCGAAATGTAATGTAGGGAAAAAGGCAAATCTCCAGATTTCGGGGTATGAAACTATGACAGGGTTCTTAGCTTCCGCGGGATAGCTAGACTGTCGGACTGTCGGAGATGCAGAGAAGATTGTCTTGTTATGTGCTGACTTGTTGTTCATGCCTAGGCCCTGTCCAGCCGGTAATAACATCCTGTATACGTTGGGTACTGCCCCCAGTCATTAACAGTTGGATAATATTCCTATCATAACTATATATAGCCCTTAATATGACTCCTATTATAGACTGTTAATGGGTGGGGGCAGGACCCGATGTACACCTGTTGTTTTGGGTCATTGGCCAGCATTCTGGACATTCGGAAGGTTTAGGCCTGCTTAAGGACGACAGGTTCTTGATTCGGGGTGCTGTGATATATAGTCCCCCTTAAGTAGATAGAATATGGGGTATATGGGGATCTTATTATGATATACCCAAAGCCATTTTCTATCTATTTAGATGGGATTATAATCTCAATAATTCAAACGAATATGGAAGATGAGTGGAGCTGACATTAGATAAGGGCTCACAGGGTAATTCGAGTACAGACCTGGAAAGTGTGATTCGTAGTATTCCCCTTATCCGCATATTGCTATAGTATGATACATCTCAAAGCCTCTATCATTAATCCCCTCCCCTAAGAATACCACCCCCCCCCCCGGGGCTTTGAATCAACTTTCCCGCCAATATACTACCATCAAATTACACAGTTGGAATGCTCATGATTAGGATGGGATGTGAGGGGGCGCGGGGGGTGTATGAAGGGAGGGATGATATAAAACCTTTACCGCGTAGAGTGCTGTTCAGCACCTGCTTTGGGGCTGAGGGCTTAATGTAGGAGTCCAAATGAGCACAGAGACACAGTTTCAATTTGGAGTTCAGGTTTCTGTGTTATTTTAGATTGTAGCTATGTCAGAATAGGGTTACAACGGAACACTATGGCCCATTGTCAGGCTTGTAGAATAGCCTCAAAACGAGTAAGGAATCCTGAGAAAAAGACTGTACGGAGTACGTCGCATACATTCTGTTTCGATAAGCCCGACACATCCAGGCTTTTCACATGTTGTGACTGGCGCAAGCATAACCACAACATATGAACATGGGTTCCCCTTCTGCCCGCCCTAGGTTCCCCCTTGATTCATCTTCATAAGGCCCAACTCTCCCTAAATAACATTAACTAAGGGGGGAGCCCGGGGGGGAATAGGGGGGATAGTAAGGGAACCCATGATAGAAGATTTACAGCAAGACCTGCCCTTTTCACAAGTTTGGTGAAGTCCACAACACACAAAACTTTGGGTAACCAACTTAAACCCTAAACCCCTACACCCTGACCCCTACACGCCTAAACCCCGAAATCCCAAGCCCTAAACACTAAACAACTATCAATCCGCAAGCCTCAGCGTCAAAATGGGGGGGTTGCTTTGGCGCCCTCGCTCTAATCGAACTCTGAATGGGTAGGATAGACCAAGCGGACCATAATTCTGACAACCCTTCAGGTCTGGAACCTTAAATCCTAAACCAGTTGAAGCGGGGAGTGAATGGCTGAACGTACTCCTACCCCTCGGCCCTAATTACGATTTAAGGTTTAGGTTTAGGGTTCTGGGATGCTTCAACGTACCCCTACATAGACCCTACTAAATTACCCACATTCAGTTCCCTACTCCCCTTAAGCACCAGCAATGTTTCACTCTGCCCAAGTGGATAGAAGACATTAACCCGTAAATCGTAACCCCTTAACCCCTATAGTCCCCCTTAGGTAGATAGAATATGGCTTTGGGTATATTATAATAAAATTCCCTCCTACCCCATGTGCTATCTACGTAAGGGGGACTATACATCCCTAAAGCTCTGAGCCCCCAAAACCTTAAACCACGCTACCAGAAAAACTTGAAAGCACGGTAGCTTCGGGAGCTTCTGGGTGCAAAAAATTCCTCCGTCACCTTGGGATTA
The DNA here is from genome assembly GCA_905231905.1 of Symbiodinium pilosum. Classification (NCBI taxonomy): domain Eukaryota; class Dinophyceae; order Suessiales; family Symbiodiniaceae; genus Symbiodinium; species Symbiodinium pilosum. Next base: position 17,573 of record CAJNIZ010038280.1, read on the forward strand.
CAGCCCCGTAAGTAGATAGAATATGGGGTATATGGGGATCTTATTGTGATATACCCAAAGCCATGTTCTATCTACTTAAGGGGGACGATAAGAGTCTAGGGTTCCTCATTATCCTATTCCGAAAAAATGGAACCCCGTAATAATCCCCGAATTCCCCAGTGTAGTAATGGGTTCATATTGGGGGGGGGTCCATTTTTTGGATCCTTTAGGGGGTCTGGGTAAGCATGGAACATCAAATCGGGGGAGGGGGGAGGGGGGGGGCTAGAGCAGGTCCATACCTTCAATCCTTACTAAGCACCAAGTAACCGCTGTCCTCCCGATTAAAAAATGGGAGCTTTCATCGTAAAGACTATTTAGCTGCCATCCGATAGAACTAAGGAAAACAAAAAAAGCTAGAGGAAATGAAGGAGATCTTACTTTGGCTAAAGTTGGTTTAGAGCGCAGGTCTCATACAATTTTCATTGCAAACTCTCTCCATCAAACCACATAAATTACAGAACTCAGCGGTTTTGTCAGTTCAATCGTGCAAGCTCTTTTCAAAATCGTCAGTTCAATTGTACAAGCTCTGTTAAACATATAATCGTACAAGAACAACCAAGCCCGAGGGAATACAGGAAGTCCTTAATTATCCCTTATGATCCTTACTGTAGCGCCGCCACCTGATTCGGGGGATAATCAGCAGTGGCAGATGGGAAGATTGAAGCGCCTGTTTTTCAAAATCGCCTTTGTATAATGCCAATCAAAGCCCCCCTACAGCTAATTCTGACCTCTATACATTGACATGTCCCTAGAGTCCCTCAAGATCCCCTGGTCATGAACCCCTTGATGTCCTTAGCCTAATACCGTGTAAACCCAATAAACCCTAAACCGCGTGGACCTTTTAAGCCCCAATCCCTATAAGCCCTTAGCTCAGGATTCTTCATGTTGGATGTTAGCCAAGCCCCTCCTTTGGAGGAGGGATTCCTAGTGAAGGCCCTGGCTTGGGGTCCAGGGGTTCGCAGGGTTTCCGCAATCCCTAGCTGGAGATGGTATTTCCTACAAATAGGGGACTCCAAAATACTACAATCCTTCCTGATGGTACCCTGAAAGCGGTAGCTTCGCATACCCTTACTAGACTCAGAGCCCTAAATGTAGAGGCTCTTAGTGTAGCCAGGGTGGGTTTCGTCAGGGTATGGAGTTCCTCCTTTATTTGCCATCTTGCGTGTGGTCCTTTAACGGGCTTTGTGTCTAGCATCCTGTTCGCTTAGGTTTGCAGAGTTCTCTGTCCCTAAACCCTAAACCCTAAAGATGGTTGTTTGTATGTGGGTTGGACCACGGCATCAAGTTATTGCATGTGAAGTGTACCCTCAGGCTGGGGTCTTAGTACTGTTGATACTAAAAATCCTGCATGACCTTCCTTAGGGCTCCCAGTTACCTAAATAGTAGGTTACTGGGCTATGTAACTATAGGGTATATAGAACCCAGTTCCCATTATTTAGGTAACTGGAGCCCTAGGGCTTAGTATACTAGAGGGTATTTAGGGTCATGCAGATTTTTTAGTATCCACCGTAGTTGAAGGGGCGTGCTGTAATTGCGGACGTTTTTTGCTTGTCGCTATCCGTACTATGGTCCCATTTCTGGTTTCATGACTTTCACATTACTGTTATGCTTACTCTGGACACCTCGTCAGGGTCTTCCTGGGATTGCTGTGGTTCTGCGGGTGTGAAGCCTGCGATTAGCCCGCCGACCACTGATATTTCAGTTCCCCCCAACACGTGGAATCCCTTGTGGGAGAATACTTTATCTCGGGGTGTACGAAAGGAGTCTCAATGATATAAATGGAGATTGAAGACCAGGTCCGCTAGGTGTTGCGACGGGCCTCATCAAACTAAAAGACCCCAAGGAACTAAATTACACCATGAGGGTCCGAGTACATAAACTATACATGAGCTAGAGTCTAAGCTTCTTAAAGTGGGGGTTATCTAGGGGATTATATAGGGAACTATTATAGGGGCAATCAAGGTAGAAAAAATGGAATTTAGATGGCTCACATGAGATCAGCCCAACGGACCTACATAGGAGTCCATGTGCGCACATACTACATCCTATTCAGGTACTGGGAAAGCATCTGCTTATAGTCCCCCTTAAGTCGATAGGATTTGGCTTTGGGTATAGTATAATAGGATCCCCATATATACTCCATATTCTATCTACTTGAGGGGGACTATACATTCAGTCGTTGGAAAGCGCAAGCGCGCGAACCAGTTTAAAGGGCGTGCCCAAGAAGGCCCGAAAAAAGGACAGCTTCAGGTTTAAAACTTTCTATATAGTCCCGGTGATTATATGTGGCTTGAAAATGTTCTTCCCTGGAAGGCCTACGTTCGTTTTTGTATACCAAAAGGGGGAAGGTAATGCGAGGGCTTAAGATGCACTGAAGTCCATGCTTCGAGGATTTATTCAAGTCGCATTAACTTCAAGAATGATGACGGGAAAGATTACATTCGAATTGCTATGTCATGGTCCGGCTTTGGCTAGGCTAATGAAGAATCTAAACTTGCAACTATCCTTGCTTAGGCTTTGATACTCCCCCTCATCCGCTTTGAACATTCAACTGCAAGTAACAGGTACATAGAGACCAGTAAGCCTAAGGCCGAGACGGTGCAAGGTTTGCACCCTAGGTGGCACAAAGGCTTCCAGAAGAGCAAACCCTAAACTTTGAACCGCTGCAAAACAAAACCTTGTAAGAACTGTATCTGACCTTCCCAAAATCCCGAGTACTCGCTACAAGAGCCTGGCGCTTCCGAGGAATCACCTCGTGTAGAAGATGCGCGAGTGGCTCGCTGGAGCCCAAGTGCGGTTGTCAGTTTCAGGGTTTAGGGCTTGCGGCTGAGGATTTCCTTACCATCATCTGAGCACTCAAGCCATAATGGAAAAGTTGTGCGTGCCATTATACGGCGAAAGCGCAATCAAACTCATAATTGAGTCCCGGGGTTCTGCTGCCAACTGGCAGAGCAAATGTTGTGTTCTGACCCTCAGGGTATTTTGCTAAGGAGCGAATCGTAGGACGCTGATGTGCCTTTTGTTGGGCCGTTGCGGATGGAGGAAATCTTGCACCACGCCAGCTAGCCTAAACCCTAAACCCTTAAGCCTTAAACTGTAAACCTATACGCTGCGCACTACAGCGTTATGGCTTCCTAAGCAGTGCAAGATTTTCTTTACACACTGTAGGATGAGAACAGGAAACAAGCATTGTGTGTGGGTTCTATGCGGTTTGGACTAGACAAATTGATTTAGGGTTTAGGGTTGTTTAGAGCCCGTACATTTCTTGCCACCCACCACCCCAAAAGAAATATTCCAGAATTAGCTTCTTGAGTTGCATTAACCTAAGCCGTTCATAGACTTCAACCCTCAACCCAGACGAACCTTGGCCTCGACCGAGAATCCTATAGCTTTTAACTCAAGTTCTCGTATACCTTGTATGATCCCCAACAGGAATCCACTAATCCCAATGTAACCCCGCATATCCGTGGGTGCAGGAAGGGCCCCTAAACCCTAAAAACCCCAAACAAACAAATCTTAAGCCATTTCCGGCGGAGGCAAAGGCTGTTATAGCGCTTGGCTGATCAAGGTGCCGCGATCCACGTGTGCTGCAGGATTTAGGGTCTAGGGTTGTAGAAGTTCCTTGCAAAATCTTCGCATCATGCATCAGAATCATGTGCTGTGGTCAGTGTATAGCACCTCAAGATATCCCTGGCGTCCGTAGTAGGGGTAGTCTCTATGAGCCATAGCCATTGTTTAAATTCCTTAAAGGAGGCTATATGAGGGATTATCTTATGGGGAGTACTACAGGAGTTATTCAGGGTGTGGGAAAGACCCAGATTGCAATCCAAGACTTTGGTGGTCCTGGGATGCTGCAGGCTACCTGCGGAGTTGGCTGCATGCGCAGCATTGCGCAGCCATACTGAAGTCCTTGTTCCGTTAAGCTAATGGCCGTACTTCGTAGAAGCACTAGCCCTTGAGTTGTGAATTCGAACACTATGTGCTCATCAGCAGTTATGTAGGGCACAGCTGCTGAAGATTTTGGTAGGGACCTGCACTGGTAGCTGCGGTGACTTGCTTGTTGTTGTGCAGGGTTAGGTGTTTGGTGTTTTTGCTTGATTCTGATGCTTGACATCGAGACTGTTGAATTTGATGCTGGCCATCTCGAAATGATAGTTTATTTGCTCCCTTGATTAGTGCCGTACCATTGCGTCGTCATGACTACTCTGGTTTCGCTTGCTGAAAAATGCTGACGCTGCTCGTGGTGTTTCTTGTTCTTGGGAAACCCTGAACCCTAAACCATCAAAAGGTCTGCAGCCCCGATGAGGAAGCTAGCGGGTTTACTTCGGACACAAGCTTTTCAGCCGCGCATATGAGTGCTGAAGCTTTGAATCGGTCCCCCAGCGACCCCAGCGCCCAACCGCATACAGGTTGTGGCTCAGGACAGAGGTACTAAGCTTCCTAACTTCCTTAGCCACATTTGCAAACCCAGGTTGTCTACCGAAACCCCAAACTTGCATACTGCCTCCACTCAGAAACAGTTGGATTGCATTTATAATATGCGTACATGATGCCAGTAGTATGACCCATGGTATAGACTGTCAGTGGGCGGGGGCAGTTCCCAACCCTAAACCCTAAACCCTCAACCCCAAACCCTAAACCGTAGACTCGAAGTCTAAAACTGTAGCACGGCGCACCTCGAAAGGCCCACATGAGCTGTAGTCAGTAGTCTAAACTCTTTAAAAGGGGGTTTAGGGTTTATAAAAGCGATTCTATACGGGAGTATTACAGGGCTTATTAAGGGGATACCAGGAGATTAGACTATAGCCCACATGGGTAAGGATTGATCAGGGCCTACTTTGAGCGCAACCCTAAACGCCTCTTGTGCAGTAAAACTCAAGAGATGAGCAGGATAACCGCGGTGATGACCGACTGCAACTTTACGTTTAGAGTTTAGGGTTTTAGGGTTGAGGGTTTTAGGGTTGAGGGTTGAGGGTTTAGGGTTTGGGGGTCTTAGGGTTTAGGGTTTAGGGTTTTAGGCTTAGGGCACCTCATCTTTGCCTTAACTATAAGCTAACCCCAAACCCAACCCTTTAGTCCTACAACACCCTACTTGGAGGGTCAGTTGGACTTAGTAAGTAGGTTAAAAAAACTATAACCCATGTAGCAACCCTAGTTATCCTAACTAGTAACCTACTTACTAAGTCCCCATGAGCCTCGAAGTAGACTTTTAACTTTGAACCCTAAAATCTCAACCCTAAAAAACCTCTGGCTTTGACGCAAAGACCGGATGAGCCCAGAGGCTCAGTGTATTCCTATGTCGTGGCACACGGCACAGACCAAGAAGGTCTAAGCGGCATCATGCTCGATCGGTTCGCTCGCCCCAGCAGCGAGGATCTTTCCGAGTCGAATATGTCCGAAATCACCCCGGTCGCCCTCTGCGGGCCAGCTACACCTGGATCCTGGTCTACCTACACCATCCAAGTCGTCTTAAACAACCTGCTGCGAAAACCAAAGGGTGTGCAAGGCAATATGGCCATCGGGACACTAGACTCCCATTGTCAGCATTAGAAGACGGAATTTCGGAATACAGTTAAAGAGTACGAGGTGGTTTTTGCTCGTGGAGTGGTGCGCGCTCCGCTTCTGCAAAGTGGTCATGGTGTTGGTTGGCCATCTATTGTGCTTTGAACCAACATCGCATAGTCCCCAACTGTTAGGGCAAGACTGAGGACTGGGACTTTTAGCAGACATCCGAAGCATAGTGCTGCCGCTAGATCTTAGAGTCCAAACTGTAGGTCCTAAATCAAAAAAATCCCTGAACCCTAAACTCGTCTAAAGCCTAATAACCACATTCACTCCAAACCTAAACCCTGAACCCTAAACCCTAGACCCTTCCCATTCCTAAGTCCCTGAATCCCACAGCGCAGACCCCTTCGGAAGCTCCCGCTCCCTTTTCGGCAGGCCAAGAACGATGCCGCCCGAATGAAAGTCTTGCAGAGTACCACCACAAGGTTGGGGGTTTAGGGTTTAGGNNAGGGTTTAGGGTTTGGGGTCACAACAATCAGCCTCAATGACATACTGGTGCTTGATTATTAGTATTGTTAGTATTATATCTACTATTGCTATTATTATCTAGTAGTACTTTATAATAATTAATAGTAGTAATACTAGTAGGAATAACAATATCATTATTCGTGGGGCTTAAGCGGGAGGGAGGGGGGGGGGGGGGGGANNTAGGTACCATTATAGGGGTGTAGATGGAGAATGTACGGAGATTTTATACGGATTATTATAGGGGGGCAACAATCAGCCGCAATGACCGAGACCTTTAGTGATACAAGAATACATATAATAGGTCACGCTTGAGATGTTTTATCTGAAGTCCTGTAAGAAGGGTTGTAGGTTTTGAGTTGCGTAGGGGACCTAACTTTTACGTACGGGGACAGTACATGCTTGTGTAGAAGATTCCTCCAGAAAACGCGAGGAATCATTCGGATTATAGCCCCTCCCTAGACCGTAAACTCTAGCCACTAGCCACTGCGTAGGTTCTGGTTTTAGGACATAAGCTTCGTTTTTCCAACCCTTATCCGAACTCTAAGGACTCATAGTCATAATGTAAAGCTTCTGGGCTATTTTGAGTCTTAGGGTTACTGCACCCTAAACCCTAAACC
>CAJNIZ010038280.1:28346-44948 GCA_905231905.1 Symbiodinium pilosum
GGGTACATGGACCCTCTGGGATTCCTTGTTCGAGGGATCCCCCAAAGTCCCCGAGTTGAGATTCTGGCCAAGCACATCGGAAGGCAGAAAAGCCGCACGGATTGCCGGGCAAGACAAGGGGGTTTCCAAAAATTAGGGGTACCTTTTTTTGGGGTCCCTAGAATAAGGACTATAGTATATTGGGGTCTATATTGGGGTCCCCTTATTTAGGGAAAGTACCACAACTTGACATGAGAAGTTAAAAGCAGCGTTACATTGTGTTGCCGTTGCAACAAAAAAGCCAAAGCAAGCGAAAACGATTGAATGCAACAACGCATGTAGGAAAAAGAGCAGGTTTGTTGCGAAACCGAATGCGGCCAGCACCATAAAACACCAAGCTCATCTACATCTCTGGACAATTGACGAAAGTCCTTAACTTAAAACTGGAAACTAGCGTGAAAAGCGCGAGCGGAGGGAATTCTTAACGCTTATAGCCCCCCACTTAAGTAGATAGAATATGGCTATGGGTATACTGTAATAAGATCCCCATATACCCCATGTTCTACCTACTTAAGGGGGACTATACCCTAGGGATCCAAGTATTTGAATCCTTAGGGTTAAGAGGTAACTGGCGTGTGGAACTGTCAAGGCCAAGTACCGTGAATCCCAGTCGACGTGGTACAGGGAATTTCAGTGATGAAGTGGAACACGGCTTGAGCAGCTTACGGGGGGGGTTAGTAGGGAATATAGGGAATGCGTTATATCTGGGAACTAAGTATATAGCAGTTGAATTTCCGATGCGTAGCTTTAGGCAGATGCCTCTCCAATCATGTGCGGCCTGCCCTGGAGACAACTGCTACCTTGTACAGGTTAACCGTTAGTTATGCCCCTTCACCAAAGCAGCGCATCCCTGCCATCGAGCAAAATGAGCAATAGCAGAAGAATCAGTTCTGCACAAGGCCCGTACCAAAACTGTAAGAACGATCCGCGACTTGCGGCAACAAACTGCATGGTCAAGCTGAAACGGTCTTGCCTACTGCAAGCAGCGCGCATTTATTTGCGGACATGACAAAGGCACGTGACTGAGCAAGACAAAATCGGGTGCCTGTTCACGATAGTCATCCTCACCGTCTGAGCTTTCGCAAGAGCCTACCAGAGTTGTTGGAAGTGCATCACGGCAATTAAGCAATTTCAAGCAAGTCGCAGCTTTTGGGTGGAGATTGAGTCTAATAGCCCAGGAGCCTAGATCCCCCACTCCACCTTAAAGCCTGTGCTCAGTTCAAAAAACTCTGTGCTACGCCCATGGCTTTGAACACCCTGAACTCTAAACCCTAGACACCCTAAACCCTAAACCCTAAAACCTCAGCCCTGAACCCTAAACCCTATAAACCCTCAACCCTAACCTAGAAAAACGAAACACTGCAATGAGGTTGCCTCTACCCGCCAAGTCCAGAAGGGGCAAAAGCTTGCAGGGGCCTTGGGGTTTAGGATTTAGGGTTTAGGGTTTAGAGTTTAGGGTTTAGAGTTTAGGGTTTAGGGTTTATGGTTTTGCGGTTTCCCAACATTAGGGGTTCTTTTCGGGGGTCCCCATAATAGGAGTTCGGGGTCACCCTGTTTTGGGAAGCATATTATAGTGGTTCTTACGGGTGAGGTGCCTTGAAGCTCTAGGTTCTTTAGGCTTTGGGATTTGCAATTTGAAGTGTAAGGTCATAATGGGTCGAACTGTTACACCCCTCTACACTACCCCCCTAGGTTCCCCCCTTAACTAAGGTTATTTAGTGATAATTAGGCTTATTTAAGGGTAATTAAGAGGGAACCTAAGGGGGGGTAGTCTGGAGGGGGGTACTAGTTGAACCCATGAGGTCAAGTCTGAGACTGTTTAGGGTTTAGGGCTTAGGTCGGTGTGTGATAGTCTGAGTTGGCTTCGCCCTAGACGGCGAGGATCAAATGCAGGTAAGTTGGGTAAGCCCCAACATAACCCAAGAACGCAGCCAACCAATGTTCTGAAGAACTGAACCCTAAACCCTAAACCCTAAATCCAATTAGCAAGAAAGAGGAAGCAGCCTTGAGCTCTGAACCTGAAAGAGTACATTATAACATATTATAACCCTAGGGATCCATGTCTACAAATAATACCTACATTGGGCCTAAAGTCTGTAAATATTACCTACATTGGGCTATCTGGATCCCCAGGGTAGTCTATGAGAATCTATTGTTACTCTCGGAACGCTTTGTGACGTGGAGTTTTTGCGGGAGTCGCATCAGCGCCCTTCTCAAAAGAAGGGTTCCCCTCAAATACCGCCAAAAAGCCACCGACATGTTGAGAAACTTTGTAAGTAACCCGAACTGCATATGAGTCATAGACTAAACTCCTTGAACGGGCTTCTATAGGGGAGTATATAGGGGACTACTATGGGAGTTATTAATTAACAAGGATGCCAGGGGGGTCATGGGGACTTACTAGCCCCTATAACCCATGTAGTTACCCCAGTTATCCTAATCAATAACCTACTTAGTCAGTCCCCGGGACACTCCAAGTAAACCTAAACCCTCAACCCTAAACCCTCATATGCCGGCCGTGAATCTCAGAGCAGAGTTGTTTTTCCTGAATAGGGGGGCGCCAGTTACTACCCCAAAAAATTATAAACCTTATTTCAGGACCCCAAAATGGTACACCTACGGAGGATACTAAAAATGCTGCATGACCCTAGGTACCTTATACCTCAGGAATTATGGTACTATAGTGTACTAGGGTCATGCAGGATTTATGGTATCAACAGTATTTTCAGGAACCTCCCCCATATGCTGAACATATGCTGACCGGGACTCTCAGACCAGGAGTTTCGGCTTCACCCTGAAGACGGCGGACCGGAACTTTGAGCCCCGCCCTTGAGCTCCCCTGGACACGGTTTAGGGTTAAGGGTTTAGTCTTTAGGGCTTAGGGTTCAGGGTTCAGGGTTTAGGGTTTAGGGTTCAGGGTTTGGGATTTAGGGTTAGGGTTTAGGATTTAGGGTTTAGGGTTTAGGGTTTAGGGCTTGAGGTTGTGGGGTTTTCAGAGTTTCTCAAAATTAAGGGGTCCCTCCAAGCAACCTATATATTGGGATTATATAGGGCTTAGGGTTCCCCAAAATTAGGGGGTCCCTATAGTAAGGACTATAGTCTTTTAGGGAGACTACCATTTCGGCTGGGGGGATCCAAGGTTTTGAAATATCGGGATTTGGGCTCAGGCTAGGGTGTAAGCTTCTAGAGCACCACCCATAGGGTGCAAAACATGCTACAGTTTCCAAGATTTAGGCCCTAAACCCAACCCTAAACCCTAAAGCCCCAAACCCTAAAGCCCTAGACCCTAAACCCCTAAACCCATCAGGTGGTGCGAGATCAGAACAGTACCTTGCAGACGTAGGGTTCATGAGTTCAGGGCTTTACTGTCACCGAAGCTCTGAGAGCCAGGGTGGATAGAGGGTCGGAGGTTTCCTTGCTACCCACAACTATGGGTTAACAAGGAGAGGCTGAGTTGCAGCGCATTGTGGTATTGCAGTTCTATCCTACATTGTAAGGGTGCACCTGCCAGATGTTGGAAACACGTGAATGACACGTTTGTTGTCTTTATTTTCTCCCACCTCACCCCCACAATCGGTCGTCATCCCTAGCCCTAGCGACCCTGAAGTCACGTTGCACAAAAAAATATGCAATCAAAAGACACATATTGCACAAATAGGGTTTAGGGTTTAGACACTTTGCCTTAGGAATGTATCCAGATAGCAGCGTCAATACATAAACGCCCAAGATACAAAGGGTTTCCATGTCCTTGTGCCGAGTCCCCTAAACCCTAAGCCCTAAACCTATAAGCCTTACAGGAATTCCCATTTTCTTGTCCATTCCTACAAACCCTTGCTCTGGACTCCCTACTTGGAGGCCCATGGGACTTAGTAACTACTTATAACTGGAATTATAACCCTATTTATAGTTTGGGTAACCCCTATAAGCCCATTTAGGGGGATTATAAGTAGGGTTATAAGCCCAGTTATAAGTAGTTACTAAGTCCAATGGGCCTCCAAGTACTAACAATCAGCCAGTTGTGGAGCGTCCTCCCTGCAGGCTCTACACTACAAATGCTGCAGATGCAGCACAGTCTGCACCTGAGCCTGCCTTGGGTTTACAGTCAGCGGTTTAGGGTTTAGGGTCTATAGGGGTTTAGGGGTTTAGGGTTTAGGGGTTTAGGGTTTAGGGGTTTAGGGTCTAGGGCTTGTGTTCATTTGAGCGCTAGGCAGGGGTCCAAGTTACAGCCACCTACAGGCTCTTCTGATGGCTATTACAGATACTGTCTTGGGTGGCTAGCATGGTGCATGATACGGCTCCGAATTCCTAGAGTACCCCAACAATCGGAAGCACAAGCTTTAGAACCTTGAATGACTCCAGAATGCCCCAAACCAACAGATAATCCCGTACAGCCCCGTTGAGAGAGACAGTAGCGTCTAGAGCATTTGTTGGTTCAATCATAGTTCGCGACAAGTTGAAGTAACCACGAACCACTGTCTGACCCCAAGTTTCACGGGCTGCTGGATTTAGTGTTTAGGGCTCAGGGCTTAGGTGTTGGGTGTTGCAAGCAGACTTTCGTAAGAATTGGCGTGAGCACCCCAACATGTGAATGCAGCATTGTTGGCACACGCTAAGCCTCAAGCCTTTATACCCTTACAGGTATACAAGGACCACGGAGGCAGTGTCCCCAACAATGGCCAGTAAGTACTTTTGAACTCGCAGGGCACGACCCCTGGATTGGCTATGTCTGCATATAGGGAAGCCACATGCATTTCCTGTGTCAGCATGAGGGTCTATCGCCCCTGGTCACTAAAAAGGATCTCGCCTTGTGCCTACTTGGAGGCCCATGGGACTTAGTAACTACTTCTAACTGGGCTTATAACCCTACTTATAATCCCCCTAAATGGGCTTTTAGGGGTTACCCAAACTATAAATAGGGTTATAATCCCAGTTCTAAGTAGTTACTAAGTCCCATGGGCCTCCAAGTAGAGCCCTAAGGGTCCAAGTACCCAATAATCATATACTTACACCAAACCTGTACTAAAGTTACTATTACCCAAATCCCAAGTACCCAAATATTTGGTACATGGACCCTTAGGGGAGTGTTAAAGAACACCACCAGGCACGGGCGCCCCAGCGATAGCATCCTTAGCCCTAGTTCCTGTATAACGTGACGAGTCCAAACCACATCCCGTCTTGCTGGTGCTTAAAGGGTTCGGGGTTCAGGGCTTAGGGTTGGAGTTTTGATGTTTAGGACTGCGGGCTTCAGGTTGAGAGTTTCAGGCTTAGGGTTGCTGAAGGTGGCGGCGGACAGTGCAGACAGGTACTACTTGAGATGAGTAACCCCAAGTCCTAAACACTAAACCCCAAACCCTAAACCCTATTATGTTGGAATTAATTAGACGGAGATCCACTCCCCCACTCCCGCTTGAGCAGAAGGAAGTGTGAGATAGTCTACGGACCTCCACAAATCCTCCGTATACGGCCGCAAATGTAGACCCTAAACCCTAAAACAAAACCACCTCCTGCAAAACTTTGGATAGACCTGACGGACCATGTCCCCTCAACCCCTCTACCCAAAAGCCGAAACCAATCTAAACCCGAAACTCGAACCTTAACACCGCGCCGAAGCTGAAGTCTGTTTGAAGTATTATCCTCAACCCGGTTGATGGAACAGCTTAGAACTGGGGGGGGGGGCATGCTTGAAAGACCTTGAACAAATGCTTAGTTTTGGCGCTGCAAAACAGCCCAAAGGGTCCATGTAGACATATATAGTATAAACTTCAGGCCCAAACTTTAGGGCCCAAGTATATACAGTATAGCCAAATGCACCCATCAAGGGGTTCCCATATAAATACTTTAGGGCCCAAGTCTATATAGCTACATGGAATTTTTGGGAAGAAGCTGAAGCAAGCTACCAGCTTGTCCGGCGTTGCCTTTGCTGAGGTGGACGTCTGCGCTGAATGCAGCCGCAGACCAAGACTATGGGAACTTAAGGAGGATTTAGGGTTTTGCGGTTTAAGGGCTCAGGTTTTAGGGGTTTAGGGTTTAGGGCCGAGGGGTTTAGGGTTTAGGGGTTTAGGTCTCGAGTTTCAGATGTCAGCTGAGGGCTTAAAACCCTAAACCCAGCGCACTAAACCTCCAACCTTTGTACCTCAAACCCCAGAGTATCTGTGTGAATATATACATTGAAACCCTGTCCCTCAGACCGCCCAGAACCTCTTGCCATAAACCTGACAGGGTTCGGAATTGGATGAGATGAAGATCCTAAGCTTAGCCCAGAGGCCCCATTTTTCGGGGTCATTGTCCAAGTAAATTGGGCTCCTATCTATTTAGGTAGTTGGAGTCTGTGAGATATACTTGGGACCTGAAAGGGTTGATATGCAGATGCTTTCCAGCCTAGGTATTTCCAAAATAAATACCTGTAGCCTTTGAGAAGGTACCAAGATATCGAAGCCCTTTCGGGATTCATAGCGTTATGGGTTGTAAGAGTATGTTGCGCACAGATGTTTGGAACTCTTGAGTTGGAAGAGGAGGGGGTGTAGAGGCTAAACCCTAAACCCTAAACCCTAGCCCACGGATGTAGGATTCAAAGCCCTAAATCCTAAACCCACAAAGCAAGGCAAGGGGATGAGGCGCTGTCAACACTAAGTTTGTGCTGGGAGGTTTGGGGCTTGACACGGATGTCCGGATGGCAGCCTAGGGGAATATCCTGAAATGCACGGCATGTCCTCCACTGCCATATCATTCCTCATACATACTGGAATTTCATGTAGATAAATTGTGGCAGGCGTTCGGCGTGTTTGGGCGGGATCAGTCGTTTCGCGGGCAGCCTAGTAGAGTTCACGCGAAGTCACATCTTACTCACTTTACCCTATACTCTTGATCAAAAAGCCAAAATACGCAAGCGTCCAAATGTCGCGTTTTCAGCTTGGATATTGGGTCCACGCTCATGGAGCTTTACTGGAAGCATCTTACCAGCATAGTGTGGACACTTGGTCTGATTCATCTTCGTAAGTAGCTAATTTGCCCTGACTTGTCTTGGTTTTTGTCAGCTGTTGCAATCGTGGTTTAGACGAGCTATAGCGTGCTTGGGCATTAGGTTAGGGCTAGCTTGAAGGCTGCGAGGGCCTATACGGTGAAGGAAACACCCAAGTGTGTAGTTTTCAGGTGGATAGTCTTGAAGGAGTTGTATATAGACCACATTTAGGGTTTAGGGTTTAGGTGGGTTTCCTAAAATAAGGGGTACAGTTGCGGGCTACAGTATATTGGGGTTCAACACTGGGGTCCCTCTACCTTATAGACCTCATTGAGCCTGAGGACAAAGATAAGGGGGCTCTATAAGGCCTCCTTCAAGGGTACCCACCTGATAACTACCCACCGGGGGGCTGGAGTATGGGGCATATCTAGGAACGCTTGCGGTCTCAGGAACCAAATTAATGTCCCAAGTACACCCCATGAAGGTGTATGTTTGCAGTTATAACCTAATCATAACCATATCTGGGGACTTTGGGCGCTTGTAATTGGGTTTCATAAGTGGGGTATACGTACATCTATATGTAGGTTATTTGTAAGTACCCATGGATCTCCAAAGGCGCCCTTTGAGTGGCCGAGGTCCCAACCCCAATGCTGAAACCCTGCATCCTATTCGGATGTCTGACACAAAGCCTTAAGGGTCCAAATACCTAATAATCATAATTAGGTCCCTTTAAAGGGGGTATATATATATATACGGATATTTAGGGTTTAGGGTTTAAGGTTTGGGGTTTAGGGTTTAAGTACCTAATGATCATATACTTACCGAGAACCTGTACTATAATCATTATTACTCTAAACCCAAGTACCTAATTATTGGGTACTTGGACCCTCTGGGAAACAGCTAGAAATGTTGTTCTCCAATGCTCTGCAACTGAAGCCTAGCTTCAGCCAGCTTCAGCGCGAATCACCCAAAGAACGCCTGCGCCGCACGTCCTAAAATCCTTCCGCCTTCTGACACGGGCCCCAACACCCCTCAAAACACTTTCAATTCGGGCGCCAAATGGCCCAGAAATAGGCGGAAACGAGTCGTACCTCTAGATTCTGAGCGAGGGCCATTCTAGGCCTCAAGTCCCAAAGCAGTGGATGTTCTAGACTTCACCGGCCGTTCAAAGTAGATACCGTGTCTAGTCGCTAGGGCCTCAACCCAGAGTTACTCCTGAAACCCCGAGCTGAGTAGTGATTGGTCTTGATAGGTATACCATAGCCTCACTTTAGAAAACGATGCCATCCTCCTTTGTGATTCTCTATTCTCTAGGCACAAATGTATACTCTTACTTGGTTCAACAACCACAAGGCAAAAAAAACACAACAACAAATCACAGCCCCAGAGTAGAATCTGTTTTTTGCAAGCTTCTACTACAAGCTAGAGGAAGGAGCCTAGTAACCCGAATCCCCAACTTAGAACCTAGGTGAAAGTCAAAATCCCAGCTGAGGCCATGGAAGCGGGAAAAAAGCCAAAGGAAAGCCATGAGCTGGGCGTTCTTAAGGCACGAGGGTCTCCAAACCGAAAATCAAACCGTATATTTGGACCTTATGAACCCCTAAACCCTAAACCCCAAACCCAAAACCCTAAACCCTTATGAATCCACAGCTCAGCCTGGTGATCTCAGTGGACTAGAATCATGAACCACAGCTGTAGGTTGAAGGATTAAAGTTGCATCGTCAACTAGACCTCCAGTTAGGCCCTAAACCCAAAACCCTGAAGCGGAAATCCAAGGCTGTAGTCTTAAGATAGAGGGCTTCCCCACACCTCCTATGTAGTTTCTTTTGGGGTTTGCTTTTTTTGGTAGGGGTTATAGTATACTTTCCAAAAAGGAACTACTCAGGAGGGTCTGCGTAGGAATTCAGAGTTTTGGGTAGACTGCCGGGTTTAAGGTTTTTGTTGGACCCTAAACCCTAAACCTTATTGTAGGGACATTAATTATTGGGTACTTGGACCCTAAACCCTAAACTCTAAACCCTAAACCTTATTCTAGGGACCCCGAAAGGTTTGAAGTTGGGCTGTGAAGTTGGAGGTTGCAGGTTTCGGGTGTGTTGAGGGCTGGGATCTCGCTTAGGCTCTACGCGTTTCAGGAGTGAAATATAGGAGCTTCCCAAAATTAGGGGCACCTTGAAAATGGTTTGTAGGGGATGTATAGGGCCTTGTACTGGGTTTATTTAAGGTTTCCCCAAACTTAGGGGTACCTTTCGAGGCCCTATAATGCGGGTTATTGCGTTTGGGGTCTAGATTGGGGGCCCCCCTAGTTAGGAAAACTACCATACATCTCCGAGAAGCCTAGCGCGCCTTAATTAGAGAGTATTCCGTACATGACATCAGGAATCCTCATCAGTTAAGTTCTGTCCCTTACCCTAGGGCTCTCCGCTACCTAAATAGTAGGTTCCTGGGTTATGTAACTTTAGGATATATAGAAGCCAGAACCCATTATTTAGGTAACTTGGGAGTGAAAGTTGAGTTCAGAGTAAACCCTAACCCTTAACCCTAAACCGCGTGCGTCTCGAGCCCCAAGCCTGAGGTAAGGAAGGTCTAGCAGGCGAGTCGTAGGGTTTAGGGTTTGTAGGGTTTAGGGCAAATACTATCTGCGTGGGTCGCTCCCTTCCAAAGGTCCTTGGCTCCCCTACCGCTCCCCAGTATACACCCGCCCCCCCCAGTTTTGCCGGCTGCTAGCAGCGATGAACACTAAAACGTTGTTTTCGGTTTTTGTGTGTGTGCATTTCCCCGTGTATTTGACAGGTCTGTGCTTTTGCTGTGTATTTGACAGGTCTTTCTCTCTGACAGCAGCAGCTAACGAAATCCGTAATAGGAATCATAATAGTGCCTGAAGAAGGCCCCTTGAGGGCCTGCTACCTTAAGGAGGAATGACCCAATGTGTTTGCTTTCTATTTCCGCCCTCTTTCGGTCCTCAGCAGCTAGCTCCTTCATCAAACTGGCGGCTTCAGGGTTTCGGCTTCGAGCGTTTAGGGTTTTTAGTTTTTGGGGTTTAGAGCTTTCAGTTTTCGGATTTTAGGGATCTAAGGTTTAGGGTGTAGGGTTTTGGAATTTGGGATTTAGGGTTAACTATAAATTATACACGACCTCACAAGACCTCACCCCAAATGGTGGTTTACATAGATAACAATCCCACATTGCTTTCCTCAATTTCTGCAGTTGCTGGGAAACAGTAGCCGCTAAAAAAAGGGATGGCGAGAGTCCACCTTCAGATTCGCAGAGAACTGTATGGAAGTCACAGGCATCCGTTTGGAATTCTCATCTACGGCTTTGAAACCTGCAACCTTACCCTAGCAGTGTCCTGAAAGCATGCTCATTATTGCTGGCTATCTATAGTTGGATAGCATTTATGCTCATGCTGTAAGGAAACGGTGGCGCGCTTCAAAACTCAAACTCTCAACTTGTAACCACCTGACCCTGATACCTACCCTGAAACCCCTAACCCTAACCCTAGACCCCAAACCCCAAACCCCAAAACAAAACCCTAAACACCAAACACTAAATCGCAAACCCTAAACCAAATCCCTAAACATGAGGCCCCCCCCACCCCCAGATAAGCTATAGTCTAAACTCCTTAAAGGGGGGTTATATGGGGAATTATGTATTATAGGGATTACTAAGGGGGATACTCGGAGTTTAGAGTATAGCTCAGATAAAATCAATCCTCAGGTGGAAGCGAGGCGGCAAAAGCAGGCCAGGGCCTCAGGGGTAGCTGATACTCCCAATAGGGTTGTAGGTTTTTACTGTTTTGGGGTTTAGGGTTTGAGGGTTTTAGGGTTTTCGGGTTTTAGTGCTTTAGGTTTTAGAGTTTTAGGGTTTAGGGCTTAGATTTTGAAGTATTGTATAAGCCCGGGGAATTCTTGATAATATCTTTATTACATAGTTCTGAGGGGTTACAGTCTAGGGTATAGAGGCACAGTGTGGTGTGGGTTAGTTGCATAGCTTTACCTGCTACACGGTTTAGGGTTTAGGAACTGATGCATGCCATAATTAACTATAAGCGACAGGCCTCATACTTATGCTTGTCCTCGTCATAAGTTATTCGCTACTTGACAAAAATAGAAATTAGGGGCCCGCCCCCTAAACCCTAAACCCTAAGGCCCCAGGGTGATGGCATCCTCCTCTCCCTGATGCTTAGTAGGAATGCAGGGAAAGGATTGTAAGGACTATGTTAGGGTTTAGGGTTGAGGGTTTAGGGCTTAGGGTCCATTCCCTGATCTCCACTAAGCACCAGGTAGTCTTTTCGTAGGAAGTGCAGTAGGGGACGAGTGTGGTTTTCAAGAAGTCATTGTCATGTTTGAGGCATCACCATGAAAGGATCATTTGCATGAAAGGATCATATGATCATCGCATTTTGAGGGTTACTAAGGACGACTTAGGATCCAAGACTTTATGAAGACCGAAATCTTGTTGTTTTTCGTGGGATACCCTGTGTAGCCCCTCCCTTCAGAATGGAATTTTGATGCTTTCCCACGATCATCCGCCAAAGATTGCAACGGCATCTAGAATTTTCGATGCAAGAAACTAGAATGTTTGCTTTTGTGGTTCCAGCAATCTTTTCAATTTCTGTAGCCATATACAAAGCCCAAATCTTACAGTGTTTAGGGTTGAGACCCTAAATCCTAGACCCTAAACCCCAAACTCTACAAATCTTAAGTCCCCCCCAACAGTGGATGCAGCGCCGAGGCCATGGAACAGGCCAATCGTCGCCCTCAGGAGGCTGGTGCTGGTGACTTCTTATAGGCCAAGGGATTAGGGTAAAAGGTTAAGGGACATATAGGGGTATCATGTGGCAAAAGGGATATGGAGGCGGCAGGAAGCTTCAGTGTTTTAGGTTTAGGGTTTAACAGTACAGGGCTTGGGGGCCTGGGGGTTAGGAAACCCTAAGCCCTAAACCCTGAACCTTACAAGCCCGAAGCCTAAACCCTCAAGGAATTACGGTTTAGGGGCTCTTCGTTTGGGATTTGAAAGCTCAGCAGATTTAATTAGAAAGTAGGTGACAAGTGGGGTTACAAGTCCTCTAATTGGTGTTGGCGCGCTTACCGCATTTACAGCCTATTTACGAAGTCCCATGAGCCTCTGCGTAGAGTGTAGGGCTGATGATACCCTAAGGGTCCAAGTACCAAATAACCATATACTTACCCCAAACCTGTACTATAATTGCTATCACCCAAAACCCGAGTACCTAATTATTGGGTACATGGATCCTTTGGGAAGAAGCCATCGCAGACCAAACCAAAGTTTCGAAGCTGCTAAACCCCCAAACCCTAAACCGCGTAAATCCTCAGGAAGGGTTTTAGGGTTTAGGACTGAAACCCCCACACCTAAGCCAAAGCCCCTAAAAACTGAAGCCTGAACCCCTAACGCAAGCAACCGCAAATATTAACCTAAACCTTGAATCCGAAAAACCAGACCCTAAACCCCAACCCTAGACACTAAAATGTACGGCTGACATTTCTTAAAGCAGGAGCCTCCTGTCAACCTCCCGTCACAACTTCCGGAATCTGAGGAGGCACCTGGCTTCTCCCACCCAGTCAGGGATTATTCTCAGTTTTCGGTATGGTATACCCCCGGGAACTACGAAGAAGAACATCGCCAAACAAAAAAAAGTACGCCTAAAACGATTACAAGTTGGGGGTGTATATAGGGTTTAGTGTTTGGGTGCTGGGCCCAAGGCTTAGGGTAAGGGTTTCCGGCTCAGAGTGTAGGGTCCAGGGCTAATTCGGGTCGACTGCTTAGGGCTTTAGGTCTGGGTTTAAGTGAAGTGTAAAGAAGGGGTTCCGGAGTGGGAATATGAGGAAGGGTAGGTGGGGAGCATACCAATAAGTATCGTACTGTCTCTTCTAGCTATTAGTATTTGACGCTACAGTGGTACATCCTCTCTAGATGTAAGGTTGTGGACTTGAGGGATTCAGGTTTTCTAGGGGCATGGTTTAGGGTGGATGGAGGAAATCTTGCACGACGTGGGATCCCACAAAAATGTAATCATTAGGCTTTACTGGGTGGTGCAAGACTTCCATCCACTGTAGGGGGTAATTCTTGTGGATTCAGATTGCGCTGCGGGATACGAGGCCCTGCTTAGAGTCCACTCACCATCCTCAGCGTTGTTCTTGAAATCTTCTAGGCTTTGACCAGGAATGGGATTTTCATAGGTGTAGTGTACATACCAGCAGGCCCAACTTACAAAGAAAACAGGGAGATACACAAAATCCGGCATCATGGTAAGTATTAAGTACCGGATACAAAGGTCATGCACGATTTCTAATATCAAGAGCACACACAGCTGGACCCTAAAGCCTGCGCCACCCGGGATGGAGCCGCAGCCCTAGACCCTATGTTGTTGTGAATCTTACCTTCCACTTGCAGGTCCATGGGTACTTCTAACCCACTTGTAATTATATTTTATGGACCACGTCTAACCATATGTCGGGGACTTAGGGGACTTTATTGGGTTGAAGTACAGTCATCAGTAGCCCTAGGGATCCAAGTATACAAATAATACCTACATCAGGCCCTAAAGTCTTTAAATATTACCTACTTTGGGCTATCTGGATGAACCCTAAACCCCTGAACCCTAAACCCGTAGGGTAGACTTTGAAATATCCAAAACCTCTTCTGGGAGATCAGGCTTGTCAGGGCTCCTTTTGGAGAGCGCGCCCCCGTGCTACTTGGAGGTTCAGGGGGACTTAGCAAGTAGGTTAATAACCCCTAGAACCCATATAATAATCCTAGTTATCCTAATTATGAACCTACTTACTAAGTCCCCATGACCCTCCAAGTGCTGCTTTCGTGTGAGCTTGGTGGTTCCTTGGTGTGTGGTCGCTCGAAAGCTCCATGCACCGAAGAGTGCAGGTAGATCCTAACAAAAGGTCCCGAAGCCCAAATAGCAGTTTCCCAAAATAAGGGGACCCCAGTATAGACCCCAAAATACTATAGTCCTTATTATGGGGACCCCAACAAAGGTACCCAAAATTTTCGGAAATCCCTAAATATTAGGGTTTTGGTTTAGTGTTTAGGGTTCTAGGGTCTAGGGTGCAGGGTGTATAGTCCCCCTTAAGTAGATAGAATACGGGGTATATGGGGATCTTATTGTAATATGCCCAAAGCCATATTCTATCTACTTAAGGTGGACTGTAGGGTTTAAAGCGGTGGTATCATTTCCAGACATCAGGCCAGGCAGTAGGTATACGAGTACTATGACTTTTTGGTGTTTGCGAACCCAAAGGGTCCATGTACCCAATAATCAAGTACTCGGGTTTTGGGTAATAGTAATTATGGTACAGGTTTTAGGTAAGTATATGATTTTTAGGTGCTTGGACCCTTAGGGTAGTACGAAACGTTGCTTGCTACTACTGTTGATGTCTCATTACTGTTGTTATTGTTACTGTTTACTGACTTGGAGCTCTAAACCCTATGAACTCCAAACCGCGTGGAGCCTTCGGGTAGACCCATACCTGGACCCTCCAATGTTGTAATTTGTTGGGGGGGACCTAATAAGAATCCTTCCCCAAAAACCGTACCAAACCCAAAGAGGAGCCAGATTGGAGGGGTTTAGGCTTCAGGGTTTAGGAAACTCCCTAGGGGTCCAAGTACCTAATAATCATATACTTACCCCAAAACCTATACTATAATTACAGTTGCCCAAAACCCAAGTACCTAATTATTGGGTACTTGGACCCTTTGGGACTGTCAGCCAAAACCCTCAACCCTGTCAGCTGATGCTGCTTCGGTGCGCAGGAAGCTGCTGCAGCAGAAGCTGCCAAGAAAGCCCAGGCCGCTGTGGGTACATGCGGGTGGGTTTCCCAAAATTAAGGATACCTTTTGGAGAGGGGGGGTCCCTAGTCTACGCTCCTTAAATGGGGTTATATGGGGGTTAGGGTTTAGGGCCTAAAGGGGTTCTTTTATGGGAGTATCATAGGGGTTCTTAAGGGGGATACTAGGAGTTTAGACGATGGTTCAAATGAGGGATAACTCTTGCGGGGCTTCCCTGTAATGAGGACTATGGCATTTTGGGGGTCTATGTCAGAATCCCCCTTCTCAGGAAACTACCATGTGGCCTCAGGGCGTCGCAAAGGCTTCAAGTACCCATAGTGAAGTCGGGCTTTTGTTATGGTATTTGGTGAGTGTGTGTAGCTCGGTACCCCTGTAGAGTTTTTCCCTTTTCATTGTGAGGTCTCCTTATGAAAGCTGAACAGTAGGCAAAAGGGTACCTTCGTTATTAGGTGGTTACTGGGGAACCCAGATAGGCTTGTTTAGAGGAATCTTGGTGCGTGTATACATGAGTGTCCTAACGGGGAGACCTTAAAATTAGACCGTGAGTCATGTAATACAGCGGCCAAAATCATTACCAATATTATGGTTCCAGATGCCTTAAATAATTATGGTCTATGGTACCTCAAATGGACCCTAAACCCTAAACCCTGATCCCTAAACCTTATAGTTGTAGGGGCCCTCAAGGTTCCAAGTATATCTGACAGAGGTAGCTGGAGCTTTTCGGGTTTTAGGGGCTTTCCTTATGAAATGCAACTCTTGTTCGACGGGTCCCCAGCAAGAAGGAGTACAGCTGTTTGGGTAGTTTACCAGGCATGCGAAATTCACAGCGGATTGATGCAATTACTTGGAGGTCCATGGGAGCTTATGTGGTAGTTACAACCCTATTATAACCATATTGGGGACTTTTGGGGGTTATGGCTGGCTCATATGCACAGTACTAAGGTCATAAGTACTCATGGACCATCTCCATAGCAGGGTTTTTGCAGGAGGAGGCAGTAGCTGCCGAAGCCGCAAAGAGAGCTTCTGAGGCGCCTTTGCCGTCTTTTGTTCATTTGGGTGGCTGTCAAAATTATGGTGCCTTTTTGGATCCCTATAATACGGCACCTAATATTTAGGGTGCCCAAAAAGGGACCATAATTTAGACAACCACCCATTTGGGGTTTATTTGGGGTTTTAGGGTGCCTTAAACCCGAAACCCTACAGCAAAAAACCTTGAACACTAAACCACTAAACCCCTGAGCCCAAATCCTAAGCCCTAAGGCTTAGGGCAGCAGACAGCAAAGCAGCCGAGCCCTCCGGGGGTTGACGACATGTTTCTCCACAAACAGTTTGCAAAGGGCTCCCGCTGAAAGTGATTATGAAGGCTTTGCCTACCTCTTCATTAAAGAAGGTTCCTTCAGTCCCTAGCTTTGGGACATCCACCTTTGGATACGCTGTAGTTTGCAGATGTCACGAGCACGTTTTGCACAGGAGGCGGCAGCAGCTGAAGCAGCAAAGAAAGCTGCTGAGGCCGCGACAGTAGTTGTTCTAACCCTGGGCCTCGGCATTGACTGTGTTCCACAAAGTTACCCAAAGGGTCCAAGTACCCAATAGTTAGGTACTTGGGTTTGGGGCAACAGTATTTGTAAACGCTAGCGCGCGCCCGCCTCGGCTGGTGGGGCTTCCCACTGTAGGAACATGTAATTATAGATATACAGGTATTTAAGTTAGGTATATAGATACAGTCATATGCCTATTACATACACAATAAAACCCTAGAAGTCCAACTAGGGACGCGCAAGTAGGAC
>CAJNIZ010038280.1:52619-66060 GCA_905231905.1 Symbiodinium pilosum
GTTTAAATACAGTTCCCAAAGGGTCCAAGGACCCAAATAACAGGGTTTTAGGGCCCAAATAGTATAATGTTAATGGTATTTGGGCCCTGAAACCCTAGTATTTGGGTCCTTGGACCCTTAGGGCTTACTATAACAAGGAACCCCTGTTATTTACTATCTACCCATAATATGGTAACGCAAATTCAGCTCCTGATCAGCAACCCAGGAGCGGTCTTGGCAGCTCTGGCTTGTACGGGATCATTTAGGTGGACCCCCCACCCAGCAATAGTGACTATAATGGATAATAAGGATTCTATAAGGGTCCTCTTATATTCCTATTATACCACTATTACAGGGTGGGGGGTCCTCCTCAGGGATCATGTTGTTGGCAGAAGCGATGTAGCTGCCAACAAGGCAGAGATCTGCTCGTGGTTGTGTGACCGTGATTTTCGAAAGTGCACGATGATTGACTTGCGCGAAAGGTCAGCGAATCTTCGCGACAGCCCTAGAATATTACCCCAGACCCTAAACCCTAAGCCTTAAAGCCTAAACCCTATTGCAAGGTGGCACAGCAAGGCATGGGGCCATCCCAGCATACCACCTTCAACAGGGTTTAGGGTTTAGGTTTCCAGTTCTGATTCAGCAATTTCTCAAAACTGTCCCCATGGTTTGCAGTTCTCAGTCAGCAATTTCTGAAAAATGTCCCCATGTACTGCCTGGTAAGGGGCCACAGGGTCCCCTTTCTCGAGAAACCCCTATTTAATAAACAGCGGTTGCTCGTTCACTTGCCAATGAGAGTTTATGTTGAACGTAAACGGCCGAAAACGATGACAATCAGAACAATAGTGTAAGTTTTCATAAATAGGGGGACCCCGACACAGACTCCAAAATGTTCAAATCCTTATATTGTGGGACTCCAAGAAAGCGCGCTTGATTATTGGAAATCCCTGAAGTCTTGCTGCGCGCGCGAGTGAAAGGTGCTGCGGTTGACGGGTGAAGAAACATGTGTCCTCAAACTTAAGGATCGCGATCTTGGAAGCACAACGAAGTTACACAAAAGCCCACTCAACAAATTTCGGGGTACGGATTGGGTTTCAGGGTTGAGGGTTTTGGCTTCATAAAACAAACATCGGGCAGCTTTTGAAAGAGGGCACTGGATCTTAGAGAAAGGGATTGTAGCAGTGAGCCTGAAATGCTCGAGCTCCAAGTTTACGAAGGTCATTGGGCTCTAAAGTGTACAAATTAGCTTATAAGGGATACTAACCATTATATTAGGGTCCTCCTATATTTCTGTTATATATACGACTATTAAAGGCCGGGGGGTGGTCCAATCTATAAATATCACCTACCTTGGGCCCTTGGACTGGGATTCCTGTGGCCTATATGATTGAGACTCTTGCTGCATTCGCTGTACATTATAGCCTAAGTGTCCATGTATCCAAGAATTGGGTACTTAGGGTTTTGGTAATGGTAATTATGCTACAGGTTTTGGGTAAGTATATGATTTTTAGGACCCTTAGGTATAGAGGGCTTAGGGTTTAGGGTTTAGAAACCCTCAGCTCAAACCAAGCCCCTGAAACTGCTAGTGGGAACGGAGAAAGATCTTGCGCCGTCTTTAACCCCTGTGCCTCTGTAAGTACAGTAGAATAGGGTCCCAAGTGGGGCACCCCTAAACCCTAAACCCTAAACCCCGCAATCCCCGACAGACCCCAACCCTTCCTAGTGCTCCAAGGCTGTTTCAGCGTTCCCTGCAGACTGCTTGAGGTTTAGGTTTAGGGTGTTGATATGCGAAGTCCTGCATGACCTTAGTAGGATAGAATACCCAAATTCAGACGGTATGAGGTACGTAGAGGCATGCAGAATTTGTTGTATCCACCGTACCTCCCGCCTTGAACTCCCAAAACCTGACCCATGGTCCTTCAAATTCAGGAAGCATCACCTGCCGAAGGCGGCTGGGGTAGCTGGAGGGTCAGGTGCACTGAGTAAGTAGGCTGACATTGGAAAAGAGAATGGAGGCTACTGGGTGATTTAGGATTCTGGGTGATACTGGAAAAGAAAATGATAGCTACCTGTATACTTTGGGGTTTAAGGTCCTAGGGTCAGGTGGACTTACAAATTGGGTTCATGATGCGTTTAACTCCGGTTAGTAAATGGCTTCCCTATGTTTATCAGGGATCCTGGCTTGTATGTGCTGCTAACCCCTAAACCCTAAACCCTAAACCCTAAACCTTACACCCTCGGGCTTGGGGAGGTTTAGAGTAAAACTGTGTTTCCCAATCCTAACTGTTGATACTAAACATCCTGCATGACCTTAGTATACTATAGTACCATTATTGAAAAGGTTTAGGGTATTTAGGGTCATCCAGGATTTTTAGTATCCACCGCAATCACGAAACCCTAAACCTTGAACAAACAGAGATCATTGCAAGTTAAACTCGTTTGGATTGGTACTCGTAACTTTCTACGTAGATGTTGGGGCTTGCCCAAAATTAGTGGTACCAGTGGGGGTTCTGGGATCACCTTCCCTACGGGTCCAAGGACTCAACTAATGGGGTTTTAGGGCCCAAAAACGGTTCATATAGTATTCGGGACCTAAAGCCCCAATTACTTGAGTCCTTGGACCCTTGGGGGGATTATAGTCTAACCCTCAACCCTGAACCCTAACTTTGGGACCCCTTTTTTATGGAACTTCCAAGTCGAACTCTGAGCTCGAAGCCCTGAAACCCACTCCTAGAGCTTAGTCCTGAACTGGGTTGCTGTTAAGGAAGGGTTTAGGGTTTAGGGGAACTGGTTTAGGGTCTAGGGTTTAGTGAAACCTTGTTATTCACGATGTATACCCATTATGGTAACTTAATTTCAGTTCTTTAACAGCAACCCAGTCAACAGGGGTAGGTGCGGAACTTTGTTTTTTGTGTTGCCCTTCATCTCTTTTTTCTCCCTTTCAAGCCAAGACCACACATTTTTTCACAGGGCTCCCACCCTACTCCAGTAAATCCTAAATCCTATACCTGAGAGCCTGAACTCTAGACCCTAAGACCTGTACCCAGCCTAAGCCATGCACTTCGAGTTGTCCAAATCCTACTTCGGAAGCTTTAGATGCGGTTTAGGGTTTAGAATTTAGGGGCCTTTTCAGAGGGCTTCCTGGGCACCTTCAGGCTATGTAGTTTGGATAATGGAAAACAAAATGGAAACTCCTATAGGGTTGAGGGGTTGAGGGTTTAGGGAGAATGGAAAAGCAAATGGAAACTACCATAGGGTTTAGTGGTTTAGGGTTTAGGGATGATGGAAAAACAAATGGAAACTACCATAGGGTTTAGGGTTTTTTGGGTTTAGGGTTTGTGGTAGGCATACGTGGACACAGCTTTTCATGACCATACTAAGGGCTCAGGGCTCTAAGCTTAGATGTAGCTTGAAACCTTAGATTCTCAAAGCACTCAAAAGACCTCTTCAATCCGTAGGCTTTGGATTTAAGGGGAATTCAAGTCTTCAAGTCCTGGGCCTACCTATGACAACCATCCTCTTCGTAGGTTGCTCTATAGGAGGTGTCTTTGTGTTCGGGATGCTTCGGTAAACCTTTGCTTCGCTGAGAGGAATTCCCGTTCCTAAGAGCAAGGTGATTTGGAAGCTTTGCCATACGCATACCTTTTACAGTACTCTCCGGGTGTATGAGGCTTACAATGAGATGATTCGTGGCCTCCTTGAGGGATCATGTGAGCTACTGTCAAGATTAGCACGACTAAGGGGCCCGCCCTGAACGGTGGACATAGGGATCCTTCTTATATGTTGATATACTCCCTGATATAGTCCCTAGTAAGGAAAATATGTGCATTAAATTATGTAGGAAATATGAAATGTAGCTCACGTAGGAATCTTATTTGGAAACTCCCATGTCGGATCCCGCCCTCACCCAACACTTTCGGCTGCAAGGGTTGAGGGTGAAATCAGAATCCCTACATCTTCAAAAACAAGAGTGGAATTGTCAGAACTGCGTGCCTGATGGGAGTCATAAAGCTTTGGGGCCCTATTTTGTCAGGGACATACAGGGACCGAAAAGGGAGTTAAAATGGCCCACATATCCTTTATTTGTAGCAGCCCGCATCCTCTGATCCCTTGACCTAAACCCCAAACCCCACACCCTAAACCCTAAACCGCAATACCCTAAACCCACTAAGCCATTAAGTCCACCACAGCCAGGACAAGACAAGATCGAGGATCTGGAAGACTTGAAGGCAAGGTAGTTCCATGCAAAGCCAGGTTCCTGTTAAGGGTTTACAGTACCAGTCGGATACGTGGTAGGGTCTAGGGTTCAGGGTACGCAGGTAGGAGGAGAACTCGGGAAAAGTACTGTTTGAGCTGCTGACGTTTCAGGTGCTATTGTTTTGCAGGAGCCTTTGCAATTGCGCGAATTGTGCGCTTTGCCAAAGTACAGCCCAGCTACCTGCACTAACTGGATGGCCAGTTAGGGTATAACGCAGTTTGTCTTCAAAGTATAAGCCCAAACCATAAACCCTCAAATGCCTACCTTGTCCGTCCAAGGGTGTTTTTGGGGGTTTATCAGCTCTGAAATTGCTTGCAGGCAGATTCAAAGCCTGAACTGCCCAAAAGCTAACTAGGGAAGCTCATCCCTAAATCCACCCTGAACCCTAAACCCCTCGTACGCCAGGCTCAGCTCGCAGAGCTTTTGGAAGAAAGCTTCAGGCTCTCCTGCATGAGCTTCTCTTAAAAAAAACCTAGGGTCCTAAGGTTTAGGTCAGGGTTTAGAGTTTCTAAAGATTGGGGTCCTATGGTTTAGGGTTTAGGGTTCAGGGTCTTAAGGCTCCCTTGCATGAGTTTCTAAAAAACCGGGTCCCATTATCCCTTCCAAAGCTGTTGCAGTCATGATTCACGGGTTTGGGGGTCAGGCTTTAGCGATTTTAATTAAACCCTAAACCCCAACTCCCTAAACCTCCAAAACAGGAACTCTAAACCCTAAGCCCTAAAGTATCAAAGGAATCCTAAACCCTAAATATGCGGATTAGGGTTTAGGATTTCTTGTTTCCGGGTCACTCCCCCACCCAGTAACGGGTACCACAAGGGACTTTTAAGCCCCTACTAACACCATATTTAGGTATTACTATAGGGGGGATTGACCTACGGGATTTCGGGCTCGGGGCTCTGCACTTCATTACCTTAAGGGTCCAAGTACCTAATAATCATATACTTACCCAAAACCTGTATTATAATTCCTATTACCCTAAACCCTAAGTACCTAATAATTGGGTGCATGGACCCTTAGGGTTCATTAAGGATCAAAGGTTCGGAGGTTATCGTTTTTCTGCCGGATGGAGGCTGCTCCTGGTAGGATTCATTCTCCGGTGAAACAGTTGAGTAGTATTTTATTTGGGGATACTATGGTACCCATTATGGAGTAAGCTTCTGTCCTCCTTTTGGGGTATAGTATTTTATATAAGGTATATTATCTTACTGGGTTCAACCACCAAAAGACACCATTCAGTTGAGATTTAAAATCCTGCAAAGCGCCTCAACTCCCTTGAACGGTTTGTGTTTCTATGTACATGTGCCAGGACCTTCCTAATTAGTACCTTCAGTTGGGGTCTCATAGTGGGCACTTAGGCCGGAATAGAGGATAGTTGGCAGGTGTAAGTAGAGTTTAGATTTCAGGTCTTTAGGTGTAGGGCTTAAAGCTAAAAGTCCAGCATTGCCCTAAGCAGCCAGGGAGCTAAGGGTCCAAGTACATAACAAGCATATATTTACCCAAGACCTGTACTATAATACTATTACCCTAAACCCTACACCCTAAACCCTGAACCCAAGTATCTAATTAATGGGTACTTGGACCCTCTGAGAGGGTTAATGGTATTGGAGGTCAACCAGGAACTCACCTGCAACACTAACAACCAGTCGCACATTGCATTCTAACAGCGCCCTGCACATCTCATACACAATTTGTGAAGGATGTTGTTGGTTCTGCACAAATTTCGAATAGCGGTGGAGATTACTTCGGCAGGAGTGTTGAGTAAGTCTTTTTTTCCGATTTGGGGTCTTAAGTCCTGTATTAAGATAGGCAAGTCCTGTATCAACTAGGCTATACCAAAAAAGGCGACCTTTTTAAACCTTGGTTACTGGGATCCCAGTAATGATTCCTCCTAAGCCATAATTGAACCCTAAAACCCGCAACCCCTGGACCCCTAAAGCCCCTAACAGCTAAACGCTAAAACCCTAAACCCTTAACCCCTAAACCGTTAACCTTATTGTAGAGCATGAAGGGGATTCCGGGGCAGGCCATGGTGTCGTCACGTGCAGTGGTCTTGGTCTTATGTGAGCCATAGAGTCTAAACTCCTTAAAGGCGGGTAAATAGGGGACTGTACAGGGTGTTGGTTTTAGGGTTTAGGGTTTAGAGTCTAAACTCCTTAAAGCGGGTTTCATAGGGGACACTATAGGGTTTTGGGCTTAGGGTCAGGGGTTTAGGGTCTAAACTCCTTAAAGTGAGTTATATAGGCGAGTATAAAAAGGGGTTTCTAGGGGGATAGTAGGAGTTTAGACTATAGCTCATATAAGCGTTCGTTAAACCTGGTCGTTGGGCTACATAGCGGCTTCTACAAAGTTTTTTGACCATAGGGAACTTAGAGTCACCTCCAGTATCTTTGGCCACCATGCAAAAGTAGACACGGACAGGAGTGGAGCCACACCCCAAAATCCAAAACCCTACACCTTACCCCTATATCCCCAAAAATCCAAAGCCCTAAAACCTGAATCTTTTCCACAAGCCTAAGCTCTAAACTTCATTTTGCCAAGCATACCCTGAACCTTGACATGTGAATAGCCTTAGATTAGGCTCCCCGTGGCCACCGATAGTGGTCACAAGGGATAATGAAATCAACGTTTTCAGATATTCCTAGAATACCACTATTTTTGATATTGAAAGTAAAAATCCGGCATGACCTCAAGAATTATGGTCCCAGTGTGGGACCCTAGAATGATACGGCCCAAAGGTTTTTAGGCGACCCCCACAAAGGGATCATATTTTGATCCCTATATACCTCAGCATAGTCCTCTCTCCCAAGTAGAAGCTGAGCGATTCAGAGTTTAGCCCTTAGCCTCTAAACCCTTCACCTGCACATGGGGTTTCTCGACAAAGGGGGCCCCTAGAGACCCCAAATTTATAAAACGATCGTGGAGGATTACATAGAGGTGTTTTCCAGAAATACCCGAATGTTGGGTATTGGGGCTTAGGGTTGCAGGTTTTGGGTGTTGGTCGAAGAGCCAAAACTAAAATGCCTTCTACAACCATTCGAGCTATAGTCTAAACTTCTAGTATCCCACTTAAAAAACCCTATAATACTTCCCTATATATAGCCCCCGTAAAAGATCAGACAACAGCTCATTTCAATTTCAGGCTGTCTGCTGACCACCGTGGAGCCTTAAGCGTGTGTCCAAGCAGCCCCGCACTTCTCCACCCCCTCCCCTACTTGGAGGTTCATCGAACTTAGTAGCAACTTATAACTGGGCTTATAACCCTACTTAAAAATTGCCTTAACTGGCCTTATGGGGGCTACCCTAATTATTAGTAGGGTTATAATCCAAGTTACAAGTAGTTACTAAGTTCCATGAACCTCCAAGTAAGGGTCCAAGTACCTGGGTTATATTAGAGTTATATTGGGATTCCTAGGGTTTAGGGGTCAGTCTACCTGAACCCCAAAAGTATGCAGAATAATTGCCTTTTGGGCTATATTTAGGTGTTTTGGGCTATCATTTTACCTACTTTTGGGGTTTAGGTACCCCTTCGGCTTTCCCCCTAAATCAGGCTTAATTCATTTCAGGGGGTAAGCTCTATGAGGCTCTACACCCTAAACCCTGCAGTTCCCCGAAGCTGATATAACCCCCTTTTCACAGAACGCTAGTCGCGGTAGCACCTTTTTGAGGCTTCTATGTCAGTTTGGCGGAGGATCACGAATCACGCCTAAACTCCAAGTGATCCTAAACTCTGCTAAGCAGGTCTGGAGATCTTGCCGATGCACTAAGCTCGCTGACGGAGGCCGGTACATGGTAGTTGATCAAAATTCCTGTTTTCAAAAATGCAATGTTCGGAGAACACAAGGTTAGGGTTAAGGGTTTAGGGTCTTTCAAGAAAATGAAGAACCTTTAGATCAACCCATGTGGGAGTTCTGGGGTTTAGGAGCTAGGTGGGGATAAGTTCAAGTATATTTGTCATACATCCGGAAAGCACGCTAGTGTTTTCAAAATATACCTACCGGCTTTTACAGGTCTCGTACAAACTCCCTTTTTCTAGGAGGGATATAGCAAGTGGGATCTTAAGCTGCAGGATTTAAGGGACGCAGGCCTATGAATTAAGCCTAAACGCTGAACCCTAAACCTCCGTGCTTATAGCAATCCCTAGAGCTCCCCAGTTACTTAGATGGTGGGCTACAGGGCTATGTGAGCTGCGGACTAAATTTAAGCTGGGGGGGACATATAGGGGACCATATAGGGTTTTGGGGGAGACCCATTAAGGGGTATGCTACAAATTTAGTCCAAGGCTCATGTAATTATAGGGTATGTAGAGCCCAGAACCCATGGTTTACGTAACCGGAGCCCCAGGGAATGTCATGTATGGTCAAGTTAGAACCCAAGAGCCATGGAGGAATGATGTTGGTAAGTGTTAGCCCAAAATCCGAAACCAAAACCTTGAAACCTAAACCCCTACACCCTAAATCTTAAACTCGAATTAAACCCTAAGCCCGTAATTAAAAAGCAGAAGCCCTTGAACTCCTGTGCTGCCTGAAGCTTTGGTTCTCAAGACACTACACCCCAGTTTAGGGATTTGATTTTTGAGTCTAGGGTTAGAGGGGTAGTAATAACAGTTGACAGAAGAAATGCCGCAAGACACTTCCAGTGTCAACCTTTTCAATCTGCCTTTTTTATTCGAAGAGTCATGGATTCTTGCATAAAACCATAGTGGCCCAAACCCAAGCTCCAAAAGGCCCAAACCTCAAGAGCCCTGAACCAGGAGCCTCAAAAGTCCTACACCCTGGACCGTGGACCGTGATCAATCTGTACCGCCCTAAACTCAAAATCCAATTTCAAACTCTGCTTGCAGCCCACTCGTGCTGGACCAAAGCTCATGTCCAGGGCATCTTCAGGGGAGGGTGGGGCGGCGGGGAGTATGCAATGGGAGTACGACGGAAGTGTAGGTGCTTGTTTTTTTCTTGTGGGTGACATACATACATACCTACATACCTACCTAAGTACATGTATATATCGCTATCTATCTGTTTCCATGTTGAGTATGCAAGGCTTACGGAGGGGGCTCCCGCCTGGAAATGTCAGAAATCATCTGAGCTCCCGTCCCAATAGTGGCCTTATTAAGGGACCCTTAAGGGGTTAGGAATTGAGCTATTGTCAATTTTAGCCTTTTTTAAGGGACCCCTCGCAGTGGACATAGGGCCCTCCTTGTTGTTCAGTATAGTCCCTCACATAGTCCCCAACAAGGAACTTATGCCCGTTAGATTAAACAGGAAATTTTGTAGGAAATATTGACTGTAACTCATATGTCATGTCTGTTTGGGGTTAGGGCTTAGGCTCTAGCCTTCAGGAAATGGGTGTAGGATTTTGAGATTTAACGTATTGGATTCAATGTTTTCTGAATAAGGGTAGGACTTCAAGGACCACTGACCATAATCTTTATCTGTTGCCATGCCTGTGCCCTGGTCTTCAAAGAGGCAGCGCATTTACATACCGAACCTGGCGGAACGGGCACTCACCGTCAAACACTTGCGAGAAATACGAACGCTTCTGAAGCGCCTGTGCAAGACGCACATCTTGAAGCGCACCAAGACACAGGAACAGTTGACCTGGCATGATATAAACCTGTACGACGTGACCGATGAAGTCATTAAGCCTGTAATATACTTCAAGGAGCAGGAGTGGAAGCTGCCGCAAGGTACTGAGAAGCGGCAGCGGAAGCTTTGGCAGTCTTTGTTGTGCTCCCCTGCATGCAGTGCCGTCATGCCATCGAGCCCTCAAAGCGCACAAGGCATGCCACAGCTTGCAGAAGGATTTGCAGGGTATTCGTGGGCAGAGTTTGTCAGCGAATCTCCACTCCGGCCGCAGCTGATGGTGAGCCATTGGTGGGGTGGAAGAAGCTGGGTTGCTTTGAAGGAGGTGGGACTAAGTTATCAGCTACTGGATTCATGAAAATGTGGGACCATCTTTAACCCCCTTCCCCCCGCTTCCCTCCTTGCAATAGGGACTCCAGAAACATTGGTTTTAGGCCGCCTCCATACAGACTTACCCTAAACCCTAAACCCTTCTCACGCTTCTGAGGGTTCTTGACAGATTAAAAGAAATGGCCGCCAAACATTCGGCCTCACTCGGGATCCAGGATGTAAAGAGGTGTTGGTTCTGCGAGGGATTTGAAAAGTCCTGCCATTTGCAATCAAAGCCTTAGCCCCCCAAAAAGATACAGGCGTCTGAGGCTGAAAGATTAAAGAAGGCCTCCAGTTCGGGATCTAGAGGCTTGCTGGACTACGTACGCACCTTGCCCAAAATGACTTGGGCTATAAACCCTAAACCCCAACCCATCGGTTTGAATTAGGATTTTAGCAAAGCTCGTCGGCCCCAGGTGTATAGGAACTGGATTATTAACCCTAAACCCTAAAAGCCTGAACTCTGAATCTACCCTAAGGGTCCAAGTACCTACAAATCACATACCTACCCAGAACCTGTACTATAATTATTATTACCCGAACCCTAAGTACCTAATTATTGGGTACATGGACCCTTAGGGCTAAAGCTCTGAGGGCTGGTTTTGAGATTTATAGAGGCCGGCCTCTTGAAAGTCAAAGGAAGTTGAAAATCTACCTCCCAAGAGGGTTTAGGGTTTAGAATTTCGGGTTTAGGGTTTAGGGCCCAAGTACCCAGTAATTAGGTACTTAGGTTTTGGGTAACAGTAACTATGATACAGGTTTCGGGTAAGTATAGAATTAGTAGGTACTTGGACCCGTAGGGCTCATTGTTTATTTGGAGGCTTGGGGGGAAACTTCGTAAGTAGGTTAACAACCCCTATAACCCAGATAGTAACCCTGGTTATCCAAATTATTAACCTACTTACTTACTAAGTCCCCCTGACCCTCCAAGTAGGGCCCGCCAAATCAAAACACATCATAGGGGACCTTCTATCCTTACCCCAGGTCCTGAATAAGTGGGCCCCGGAACACATGATTGAGGGCCTCTTCATTAACACAGCATGGTAACTTGCCTTCGCTTCCTTAACAGCAACCCCTAAACCCTAAACAGCCCAGGATTCAATGACTTCATGACAGCCATCGACAGCATTGTGACTGACCGAGCTTTGAGCATTGGCTCGACCATTTGGGTTTGCACGTTTGCCAACAACCAGTTCGGTGAGGACACTCCCAATAAATCCGCTTGGTTTCGCCAATGTAGTCAGGGGAGCAGTTGCTGGCCGTTCTGTTTCTTTTGGATTTTGTAAGGGGTCTGGGCAACTAGTTCAGTAAGGATGTGTTTTGGGGGGGGAGCTTAGGGCTTGGGGGTCTACGATCTCGAGGCTTTGGGCTTGCAAGAGTTTTCGTTCGGTGAGGACTTGGGTGCCAGCATCATGGAAACCCCTTTCGTCAAGGCCATTGAGTTTGCAGAGGCCACCATCTTAATGGTGGATCGCGATGCCGGATCATTGAAGCGGAGTTGGTGTTGCTTGGAGATCCACTACACCATCAAACTCGACCGAACCTTCGAATTGTACACGTCAGCAGGGCTAGTCGGGTCCACTGCTGTGTCGTCTGGTCCCTTGGTTGATGCTATCTCCCAGTGGGATGTGCGCGAGAGCCAAGCTTCGGAGGTAGCTTACAGAAGGCAGATTCTGAATTTTATCGCAGGAGAGCCTGAGAAGAGTCTCGGCTGTTGCTAAGGAACTTAGACTAAGTTGCTTTTATGATGAATCCTTAATGGTCACCGTATATTCAAGGTATGTTGGTTTTAATCTAAGTTCTTTCACAGCAACCCAGGAGTGGTCTCTTGACAGCAGATGGGACAACTGAAGGGGAGCTTGTGTTGATTGGTGGCCGCCCGCAGCTGGATCACAGCGAGGACAGTCTGCATGGCGAACAAGCACTCTTAAAAAGCCATCACAAGGATTTCGAGACCCTCAACATGGACGTGCGTGTCTCGGTCATTGGTCGCATTGGCCCTCCCAAGAAAGCAAAAGGGTGCGACTTGCCGAATATTTGGCATCGTGGGATTAGTTTGGGTCAGCTCCGTACATTTGCGCGGAAAGCAAGGACGGCGCTCAGCAAACTTTTGCCAGAGGTGCCGTGGGAGAGGATGGCAGTATGGCAAGTGTGCAGGCATTTCATTGTGCCAGAGACAGCGCGCAGAAATTGTTCATACGTGGAGCTTGTGACAGATGGTCCCCAGATTCCGAATATCTACGTTGACTATCAGTTCACAATGTATTTTGCGGACATCATGTCTTCGATTGAATGGTTTGCGGAAGCGATGCGGCTGAGAGACTCCGAGATCGTTTTTTTCAACCTCTTGGGCGTCAATCAGAATGAGAAGGCTCTGAAGACAGAGATGGCTAAATTGTGGATTGACCAAGATCAGCTTATCCTGGACAGGGCGCAGCGAGAATGCCAGTCTTTGCTGGCAGCAACGGGAGACTCTGTGGCAACTGGGTCCTGGGTTTAGGATTCAACGAAATGACTTTGCTAGGTCCTTGAATCGAATTACTCCCCGTGTAGTGTTTTTTCTCATGGTGGTTCTGTTCAGAGGTGTGCCCGGGCTTAGTTCTGCCATGTGATCAGCAGCGGGAAACGGCTAGTTTATTCAGGACAGAGAATGTCAAAGGCGCCGGTGTTGTCCCCGCAAGTGACCTCCGTTGTGGCACTGAGGTCAGTATGGAGACGGGAGCAACAGAGCCTTGGAGCATGTCGCGGGCGTGGCGCCTCTATACGTTGCCTGCTCTGAAGTTCCAGTTAACCAGAATAATGAGCCGAAGGAACCCAAATACTCGAGGACAATATCTCCCGCGGTCTAGCTTAAGAACCCAGCAAGATGAACCATCATGATCATATTGTTACTAACGAGTTTTTCGTAGTCATTAAATGGTTGTTGCTGGTATTGCTGATTTGCTGTTGCCAGGTATTTTCCTGTTGTTGGTGTCTTGGCGGCCCGGGTGCTGCACCAGCTAACCTCTGAGCCGTAAGCGCTATACCAAATGGGCGTGCAGAATAAAAACTATATGCAAACACCCCGTAGCAATTGCTTGAGGAATAAAACGCGATTTGAGGTGAGTAGGTTTCCTGCGTATAAGCCGCATGTGTCCCTTATACAGCGCGCACCTCCTATTGTCACCGTATAAGGTGTATACTGTCAGGGCAGTTACTAGGTAGCTGACGGTACATAAAGCTTAGATATAGTATATCTAAGCTTTATGTACCGTCA
>CAJNIZ010038291.1:15452-39816 GCA_905231905.1 Symbiodinium pilosum
CTAGCAGTTCAGTTAGCTCCCGCCAACAAAGATAAAGCGCAAATGACCCCTTTCCCAAAGTAAGGCTTAAATGGACCCCAATTGAGTAGTATTTTATTTGGGGATACTATGGTGCCCATTATAGAGTAAGATTCTTTCTTCCTTTTTGGGTATAGTATCTTTTATAAGGAATATAATCTTACTGGGTTTAACCACCAAAAAAACGCTACTCATCAGTTCCAACCACACGGTGAAGCGCAACTGCTCTGCAGAACCAGGCTCTAAACCCTAAACTCTAAACCTTGGGTACTGCCCCCACCCAGTAACAGTCTATATTAGGGGTCCTTTTAAAAGGATATATATATATATAACTAAATTATAGTTATTATCCAACTGTTACTGAGTGGGCGCAGTATCCAATCTAAACCCTAAACCCTAACAGAAACAAGTAGTGATGGCAGCGCTGAGAGTCGACACCGCACGAAGTGAATCCAGGGTTTTAGGGTTCAGGGTTTCGAGTTTTGAGTCCAATCCCTCTGTGTCTGCGACAACCTCAAGAAACCTCAACACAGTTGGAGGGTTTAGGGCTTACCTAGACCCTCCAATCTAGTACCCTTTTTGGTAGTCCTGCTGCGGCGTAATAAGAGTCAACCCAAAAAACATACCAAACCCAAAAAGGAACTACATTAGATGGTTTAGGGATTAGGGTGTGTGATAACCTCAAGGAACCCTAACATACTTTCAACATCCAAGGCTCTACGGGCTTAGGCTTAGGGTCAGTCCCACAGTGTAAGCTCTCCGCAGTGTTCCAGAATTCCCGAAGAAAGAGTGCAGATGCTCAATGTCCCGTGTACTTTCGCAAAAGTTTGTACTGAGATCAGAAGTACGACAATCCTCTGTACCCGATTGTTTGGATACATGGGCCCTGAACCCTAAGGCCTGAGCCTGCGTGTCTTTGTATTTGCCTTCAGATTCAAATCTCAGCCTTTTCTGGGACTACTACTCCCGTCACAGCCCCTCTTAACCTCGAGGCTACCCTGCGCACAGGTGCACCTCTTTATTGAAAAGTTCTTCCAAATTCTGTACCCTAAGCCCCTAAACCCTAAACCCCACACCATAGCCATAGACCCCTCAGCTCCTCAACTCTGTCCTGACAGTTCGCAACTGGTGGCGACCTCCTCCGCTACGTGCGAACCCGTCGAAGGCTTCAGGAACCCTGTGCCAAGGACTGCCCAGGGGTTACATGAGCTATGGTCTAAACTCCTCAAAGGGGCTTGTGTATATATGTATATATATATATATTTATATGTGTATATATATATATAGGGATTGTGTAGGGTTCCTATTATAGGGCTGATGAAGGGGGGATGCTAGGAGGTCAGACTATAGTTCAGATGAGGATCTGCGAGTAGCTAGCATAGGGTTTAGGGGCGAACCCGGAGGTTCACGGGCGCTCCAAGTGC
Organism: Symbiodinium pilosum; assembly: GCA_905231905.1. Taxonomy (NCBI): domain Eukaryota; class Dinophyceae; order Suessiales; family Symbiodiniaceae; genus Symbiodinium; species Symbiodinium pilosum. The sequence goes on from CAJNIZ010038291.1 coordinate 16,895, forward strand.
TTCTCTGAAAATGCTGCCTTCTGAGGTCTTATGTCTTGCTTGTAGACTTTTTCGAGTTACTCAATTTGTAGTCTTCCCTCCCCGAATGCTCATGTACGTACGGTGAACAGGCACCAGGGCCCAACGTAGGTATTACTTGTAAACTTCGAGCCATGGGGCTCCAGAAATCCTAGCCTCAAGTCTTTTAACACCCTAAACCTCAAACCCTAGACCTTACACCCTGAATCACAATCGTCATTGTCCCTGGCATGTCTGTTTCGAGGAGGGCTGTACTTGGTTTGTGTTGGCCTGCTCAGGCTTCATTCCTTGCCTTACTGTCAGCATGAGGATCAACAAGGGAGCTTTTAAAGGGGTTGTACAGGGACATCTCAGAATAAAAATGGAGAATCAAATTGAGAAGAACATAAAAAATGAACTGGACTCTGGGGCTGTATAGGGTTGATATGAGCTACTGTCATGATTAGGGTTACCACAGGGCCATTACGGGCTGACAGGGGGGTCCGCATGATAATTCCGTATAGTCCAGAATCTACTCCCTGACGCGGACCTATGTCCAGTAATCACATGGGAATTTTGACAGTAGATTACAGTATTGCAGTCCTCATGGATGGGAGCTCCAAAACGGGACCGGGATCCTAATTTTCGAACCTCTGTTCACCGTCTCGTATGCAGAATGGCGGGCGCAGGTGGAAGACATGGAAAAGCAAGGCTGCACTTCTCTTCTTTCTGGTTAGCAGCGGGTGAAGGAATGAAAAATAATAGGTTAATTCCCACTTGGTATGATATGAAAACCACTGCGAATGGTTTAGGGTTGTCGTGTGCAGGCCCAGCGTGTTTTATCTAGGAGTTTTGTCATGCTCCTCAAGCAGGACCCCGGTAAACTCCTTATATGCCGGTTCCTAAGAGCCCTACTTTAAGAGACCTGCGCAATCTAGGCAGTTACCACGTATTGGGTCCTAAGTATATGCTAGCTATATATGTAGACATGTGAATATATATATATATACACATGTACATATGCCTGCATGGACCCTATGAGTTGGCGGCATGCGGACGACACGTCCCTAGAGGTCCATTGTGCCCAATCACTGGGTACTTATGATGTTGGTACGCCGAAAGAGCATAAGCATAGTACAGGTTTGTGCAGGATTCCGGGTCTAGACTTTAGGGTGTAGGGTTTACCCTAACCTGAGCTCCTAAACCTGCAAAGGGCTTGGTCTATGGACTATTATCCTTGAGAAGAAGGGCTATATGAATTCCAGGGTATAACCTGTGACCTTCAGCCGGAGATCCGTCCTAAAGCCTTCTTTCCAATAGCTAGGAAAAGACGCACGGTATAACCAGGTCAGAATCTACATCCCCCGCTTTTTTCTATAATCAGTCAGACTAGTGTTTCGCAGTATACCTACCCAGCCTGTCCAGGAATTCTTTAAGCAGCTCATGGACGGCCTGGCTCACGTGCACGACATGCGCGTTGTCCACCGGGACCAGCATGGGGTGTGTGGGTTCGATTGAAGGTAAAACTTAGGAACGTTGCAGGGTCGAAAGTTCGACAAAAAGGACTCAGGATAGAGGGGTGTTCGGGATTCAACTGGGTTGCTGTAAAGGAACATAAGCTGAAGGCTTATAGTGAGGAAAATGTATTATCCACTGTATACCCATAGTATGGTGACTTAGTTTCAGTTCCTTAACAACAAGCCAGGAATGGTGCGGAGGCTTGGATGTTGGAGTTGAGTTTTGTGCCTGAGGTGCCGAGGGTTCCTGACTTGTTGGTTGTTTTGAGGGCTGCCACATTAAAACATCCATGGCTCATGAAGGTTCCATAACTTGCTCAAGAAAGAGGACCTTCTCAAAGAACGGCTTCTACAACCCCCTCTACAGAGTCCCAAGCAGGGTAGCCCATTATGAGAAGCCCTCAAAGGGAATCGTTAACTTCGAAAGCATGAAGTGTTGGACTCCCCTCATGTAAATCGTGACTCGTTTTGCATATTCACCATAATGTCCGGCGGCCGCACTCAGATCTTCAAGCTAGGGTCATATGCTGAGGCTTGCAGATGTTAAACCTTGGCGTGCTTGGGTGAGTGGAACATATATAGCACAGCTCTAAAAGGCAGAGGCTTGGAAATTATACTTTCAAAGTAGGGGAACCCCAAAATAGACCCACAAATACTATAGTCCTTGTTATAGGGACCCTCGAACCAATACCCCAAATTATGGGTAACCCCCAAATTGAAGCGCGTTCTTAGAAGCAACTCTACGGCAGTTGGCACAGCGATCCACAAAGAATCTGGACGCACACGACTTACTGCTTGTTGGTAGGGAATGGTGGAAGGGACCCCTATGGTGGCCCTTATGTAATCCCCAAGTGTTTGACCGGTTGCTATTTCTTTTCCATTCTATGATTCCCTAGGAACAACCAGCAAGACCAGCAGCAGCACTCACAGCCTTGGAGGAAAAGGGTGAAGGAGCAGTAGTAATAAAGAAACAGTCTTTGGCTGCCCAAAAGCCCACTGTCATTGAGATTTTCTTGAAGTTGGTACCGTATATATATATATATATATTTTTGGAACACTTGTTTCCTTGTAGTTGTATGGTTTTGGGGATGGACGGGAACTTCAGTTTTTTGAGTACATTGACCAGCGCCAGAACTCACGGTCACGAAATGGGCTTGCGCACAAAAATATCTCGCACAGCCTTTGAAGAAGTGCCAGGAGTGTAGGGTGTGGTTCAAAAACACAGCAGTGCTTCCAAATGTTCAAAATGAGCCCTATCTCATAGCGTGCCCAAAAGGAGGGACTCCCCAATATAGACCCCAATATACTATAGTCCTATACCCCTAAAACGATAGCTGAGTGTTAGGAATCCCTAAGCCCTATAAATCCCTGTAGAACCCCTATAACCCCATGTAAACCCAGAGGGTCCATGTACCCACTAGTTAGGTACTTGAGATTTGGGGAATAGTGATTATAGTACAGGTTTTGAATATGTATATGACTATTAGGAACTTGGACCCTAAACCCTAAACCCTAAATCCTAAACCCTAAATACCCCTATATACCCCCTTTAAAGGGACCTAAGTATATGATTATTGGGTACTTGGACCCTTAGGGTAAAGGTACCCGTAGGGTTGGTTTCCCTCAGATCATTCCTCCTTCAGGCTATCTACATCTCCTTAGGTTTCGCAGGGTTTTTGGGTTCTGAGAGACCTACTTGGAGGGTCATGGGGACTTAATAGCTAGGTCAATAATGGGGGCAATTGGGGTTACTATATGGGTTATAGGGGTTATTAATAGTAAGTCCCCCTGACCCTCCAAGTAGCATATCTCTTTAAGACTCGGCCGTGGAACCTATATGTCCAAACACAGCTCTATATCCCTTGTTAGTAGACCTGATGCAACAACACATCCCTGAAACCCCTTTAAAGGACATCAAGCTGGAAACCCGATAGAAACCCCTATATCTGCTTGAAAGGACATAAAATTGGAAAATCTTCTCCTCGATCCCTACGGCTGCGTGAAGATCGCGGATTTTGGCGTTGCTGTAGTCAGGGCCTGGGAGCAGCTTTCTACTGGGGGTTGGGGTTTCGGGTTTTGGATTTAGGGTTTAGGGGTGGGGTTGGGATTTAGGGTGTTCGAGTTCTGAATACTGGTCAGTATCGTGTAGGTGTTGGGGACGTATCTAAGTAATGGGCACTTGCACCGGTAGGGTTTCAGGGATTACAAAGTCACAAGTGACTTTCTGACGGTTACAAGGGCCAACATGTGTATGGGATCTAGGGTAGAGCGGGCGATTGACGGACCTCGATTTCAGTAGCAACTGCAAAGTCAACTGCAACTGCATAGAACACAGGCTACCCAAGACGCTTTGGATCCCGAGATGGAAAAAGATAATCCAATTCAAAGCGCAGGAAGGATGTGCAACCTGTGGACGAGTATTCGGGCAAGCTTGCTGCCTGGTTGTGAGTAGGGAACGTAGGGATGAGTCCCCATGATAACCCTTGTGCAACACCAAGAAAATACGGCAGGCTACTCATTGTTTCAGTCAACCACTTCCTACAAGTGTAGTAGAGCAAGCTTGCCCTGGAGGTCTAGGTAACGCGTTTCTGGAGTGAGGGACCAAGTACACCATGATAACACCGAAATTTTAAATGTCCAATAATGGGGTACATCGACCCTCAGGACGATGTATCCTACAATAATCCGCCACTTTTTTTATTGGCACAAGGCTGCTTAGAGGCACTAGAGTACACTCATGCATTGGTAGCGCATTCCAAGCCAACGACGGTGGGGGTATCCAGTCCTGTGGTCCAGGCTCAGGCCAACTTAAGCTTTGAGCGCTACATGGTCTGTCTCAAAGGTTGCTTACACCCTGATGCATGTCTCATGTCAGGAGCCTTGACCTGCAAAACATCGGACCTCAATGTGGTCCCTTCATCTTGGGCTCGTTGCCCTGTAATCCCTATATGACCAATTATAGTAGGCCCCGTTTTCTTTTCCATTATCCCAATATAGGGATAATGATAAGGGAAAAGAAAATGGAAGCTACTATGTAAGTAGCATCCAAGTACCTAAGCCTTGAAGCCTCAACTGCGACACTTCGAAGCCCTCTTGAAGTACACTGAAAAGACTAAGCTGAGAATCTCTGTTGACATGCCCTGAAAAACATAAAGCATCAAATCCCTCTTAACGGCGAACCCAAATTCAGGTTGCCCAAGCCGGCAGACAGCTGCATGAACATTGCGGCACCCCTTCGCAACTGAGCTCGGTGGGTAATTCGGAACGGACGAATGGGCAGGGCCTATCATAGGGGGGTGTATAGGGGCTACTACAATGGTCGTCCATTCCCTCATTACCAGATATGCTGTGATGCTTGGTGCGTAGGGTTTAGAGTCATGGGTTCAGAACTTGTGGTTCAGGATGTTAGGCTTTGGTGTCTCGAGGTTGTGGGGTTTCGTTGATTGCTCAAGAAGACTGGTAGATGGTAGCCATTATAAGCCCTGAGGACCCAATACACAATAATTCTGGGTTGATGATGCTATGATACTATGAACCCCGCTATGATTCAAGGTATGTTCTTAATTTAGCAGTCTCAGGCTCCCGCCGGAAGTCTGGAACACATCGGGGCTTGTACTGGATCTACATTGTTAAGGTGCGCGGGCTGCCTTCCTGGCATACATATATATATATATATCTGTATATACATATATATATATATAGATATAGATATATATAGATATATATATAGTCCCCCTCAAGTCGATAGAGTATGGCTTTGGCTACATTATTTAACATCCCCATATGAGCCACTGTTAATATTTGGCTTACCAAGAGACCATTAAGGGTGGACATAGAGGTCCTTTTGGTAGTCTAGTCCCTCATGTGTTCCTTAATAAGAAATCCATGTCCATCAAATATCTGGGTAATAGTGACTGCAGCTCATATCATACCCCATATTCTATCTACTTAAGGCGGACTATAGGGCTTCCTGGGTTTGGAGTGGCATGCCGGCATTGGAATGGGCCTTTGGGGTTGGCAATGTTGGCTGGAGTTGTTCTTTTGCAAGCTTTGTGGATGCTTGACAAGGGGGACTCTTAAGGGTTCGGACTGGTGCTAGCTTTTACCACAGCACTAAAAGCACGACCTTTATATGATTGTTGTGTCTCGTCCTTTTGTATAGTTTCGCAGTACGTTACTGGACTCCAAACAGTTTGGATTAGTGGTTGTAGATGCATAGATGTCTGTCGCTCGTTCTGAGCTTCCATCTCATTTTCTGCTATCTGGAGCCCCAGGGTGGCTAAGTCTCACATCTTGCTAAGTCTTTTGTTAATTACTAGGAGGTGTGATGGGAGTTGAGCAAAAAAGGCATGCCTGGTACCAACTTTGCGCGACTGATTACGGATAATGAGTACTAGGACGATTAGTGCTGAATAACTTTTGAAGGCTGATGTGGGGGAGGCTCTAAACATTTCACCCCAAAACTCTATAGTCCCTCTTAAGCAGATATAATATGGGGCATATTGGGATCTTATTGTAACATACCCAAAGCCATATTCTATCTACGTAAAGGGGACTATAAACCGAGGGCTATAGATCATGTTTGTGGCTTCATGTTTGTGGCTGCGTGCATACACTACGCCTGTACAGGTTGGCTTCAAGTAGCATGAAGCCGAATGCCTTACTCATGCCGACTTTGAAGATAGGTTGCGGGAATTCTTGCAGGGATCTTAAGGTCGGTTTATGCAGGGAATGCTCCTGTTCCTGACAGAATTTCAGTCATCAACTGCATCTTTAACCATGCCCACAGCACTTCACTGCTTTAGCTTCGGAACTGAGACCACGGATGAGGGCTGCTGCTTATGGGCCTGCAAAGCTTTCACGAGCTCCAACTGCCTGTGCGGCGCGAGCTTTAGGCCTTGGTTTAGGGTTAGGCCGTAAGTAAGCAATAAATGTTGACCAACCTTCTGTTGCAACCTCATGCGTCCTTTTGCAACTGAATGAATAGACACATTTGGCAACTTGTCTAAACGCCTTTCGCGTATAATGCATCATAATATAACATCAACTTGCATAACGAAAAAACAGGAGTCTGTGAAGGGAGCGCCTTCTACTGCCAAGGTATATTGCACCGGAGATACTTCAGGAAGCTGGCTATGAAGGGTTTCCTGCCGACGTGCGCCATTAAACGGGCTGGAACCTGGCGGGATCAAAATGTAGGTTGCTGTTAAGAAGCTTAGAGTAGGTTACCATTCTGTGGGTATCTTGTAGATATTACGTATGAGCTACAGTTTGAGTTTTTCCTTCTGGTAGCTTATGTAATTCCTCGTAAATCGTGTCAGTATCTCATGCTGGTAGCTTAAGTTACATTCCTTGAATGCAACGCAGTTTAGGTTTTCTCAAATCAGAAGAGCATGGATCATTTGTGGGGTGAGCATCCGGAAGCCTGAGCCCTACACGGATCTGTGTGTACTCAGCAATCAGCATACGCTGTGGGTGTAGGTTTGATTTTTTGACGAACCTGCAAAGGAGTCAACGGCATGGAAGATCCACCCTGATGTTGTCCCCTTGTAAGCCTCGTATGGTTTAAGGTTTGAGTAGAACATACCCTACAACCGTGATCTAATGATCTAAACCCCGCATTAGCCTTACTGCACGTTGATTGACCAAGTACTATAGGGGCCCTACATAGGCCTGAGGCAGTATGTTTATCTTAGTTATAAGGGATGGTCTGAGCTCAAATTTTGTGTTCTTCACATTGAGACGCTATACTCCCCGACATGATCTCAGTTTCCATTCCAATGCGTCCACATACATTTAATCTGGATGTCCATTTCAGTTGTCATGTTCCTTCCCATTTGGTTATCCCCTAAACCCTAAACCCCAAACCCTAAACCCCAAATCCTAAACCCCAAGCCCTAAACCCCAAACCCTAAACCCCAAACCTAAACCCAAAACCCCATGTGGTTCTCCTTGCTACAGTACTTCAGATGTGCAGAGCAGACGGATGGGTAGAAGAATCGGTGACGGTGTCTAGGGTTTTAGGGTTTGGGGGTTGTAGGGTTTAGAGTCTCTGAATTAGGGTGTTGAAATACTGTAGAAGTTACTTCCCCCCCCCAAAAGAGCCAACTCGGGACTTTAGATGGGGGTTGTCAAATATGACACCCTGCTGAATACTCACTCACTCAGAATCACGAACGTCCGAAGCCGTCCTAAACCCTAAAGCCTAAATTGTAACCCTTATTATGGGAACCTCCACAAAGGGACCTCTACATTTTTGGAATTTCCCGGATAGTCCCCTTCAAAATGAGTAGCAGCCTATGCAGTGACCCTGTTGGGGCTTCTTGTAAGTTATCTTGGTTAGCTCGATTTGCCACCGCCTCGAGCGGGGCTTGGTGTCTAGGTTTAAGGGTTCAGAGTTTGAGGTAGAGGGTTTAAGGCATTAGGATTTGAAGGTGTAGGGCCTGGGGTTTTGTGGTCTAGGGTTGTGGTTTAGGGACCATGCAAGACGAAGCACTTGGCACGGTTTCATTCCTGCTTTTAAAGCCTCGCTGGCTGGAGCCCTGTCACACCAGTCAAACACAGGGTCATTGTTGGATGCGTTTTTGGTTATCATGTATGCTGAAACCCAAGGTCATGTTCTCCCATGAGGGACCAGAAAAGGTCTAGCCTGTTCAGCCCAACACAATGTCTCCGGAAATCAAAGTCAAACCCCTTCAAACGGGGTCCCATATAATTAGATTTCACTTTGTAGACCAATCAAGCGGGGGTCGGATGTCATCAGTACGGGAGGGATGCTGGGGTATCACGCGGGAGATGGTGGACGACACCCCAGACCGCGCACATTCAGGACAATAGGTTAGCATTTGGCTTCCTCCGTGCCCCGCACGGTGATCGAGCAAGACCAACGTATTCTGCGCCAGCATGGCAAATCTGAGCTTCAATCTGCTGAACCTATGCGATGCACAGCCTGGAACGGTGTGGTCTGCTACGTTACCTGGGAAGTCTTAGCTGGCCAAGGTTTCAAATCAGAGTAAAACTCTTCAGGGATGGTATGAGGCTTCCCTTGCTGCTCTCAATGGAACAGATCATTTGTTTTACACAGGGAGACAAAGCCGACATGGCACCAGCAGTTTGGGAGATCCAACGTTTTGCTGTATGCATGCGCCCAACCCGAAACCCCAGACAGGTGTAAACCCGACATCCTGAACCTTACCCAGCAGGCCCCAAGCCCACTGGGACTTGTCTCAAAAGGATCCCTGGGCAGTACTCATTAGGGACCCTAGAACCTAAACCCGAAAGGGCCGCTAAGGCCTGAAGGGTGCTACTTTTTGAGAAACCCCTCTTTCATCCTGGGGTTTTGGATAGATCATAACCCAGAGGGTCCATGTACCCAATACTTAGGTCCCCTTTAAAGGGGGGATATAGGGTTTAGGGTTTAGGGTCCATGTACCCAATAATTAGGTACTTGGGATTTGGGTAATAGTAAATATGGTACACGTTTTGGGTAAGTATATGATTATTGGGTACTTGGACCCTTAGGGTAATTCTTATTATGATTGTTACTGTTACTATTGTCATGTCTATGTGTATTACTTTCATGTATTACCGTTACGGTTGGTGTTGTAGGTATGGAGCTCTGGAGTCTCGCTCTACGCAATGCTTTGCGGCCGCCTTCCCTTCAAGGCTGCCTCCTGAGTCTGGCGTTACACTACTAGCGCCGCCCTCCCCCCCCTCCCCCCGGAAGAGTTACCCTAAACCCTAAACCCTTACCATCCCCCTCTCAAATGTTGAATCCTTTTTAGCCTTGTTAAGCCTTATTAGCTCCTTGAACCCTGGCTGGGGTACCTTTTTGGGGGAAAGAACCCCCTAGTGTAAGACGTAATAGTTCCAGGTTTTCAACAAAGATTAAGCCCGGAGAGCCTTCAGGAGCCGTTTTGGATTACATACCTAAGAGGGTGTATAACCCTAGGGCTCCAAATGGCCCAATGTAGGTACTATTTATAGACATGGAGCCCAGGGTAAGAATAGTTGGGAAAGAGTTTCGAAATGGGGGGAGATAAGGACGGCATATCTGCAGCTTTACTTCCCCCGAGGGTCCCTTACCCAATAATAAGGTACTTGGGATGTACCCAATAATTTGGTACTTGGGATTTGGGTAATAGAAATTGTAGTACAGGTTTTGGGTAAGTATATGATTATTAGGTACTTGGACCCGTAGGTTTCCAGGAGTTCTTGGTTACGAGAATAACTCCGCTGACAATCCTGCTAGAATTAGGGGTTCTAGTAGGGAATATATAGGGGTTATACTGGGATAATGGAAAAGAAAACGAAACTACTAGTTAGGGTTTAGGGCTTATATGTCCCTAAGGGTCCAAGTACCGAATAATCATATAATTACCCAAAACCTGTGCTACAATTACTGTTACCCAACACCCAAGTACCTAATTCTTGGGTATTTGGACCCTTTGGGTAAACACAACCTTTGCTAGCTGCTCGCGGCGATGTCATGTTCAGAGTTGTGCTCAATTCGGTTCTTCATTATTTGGGTCTGCTCCTCACCCTACAGAAACTCCGCATGACCATAAAAACTAACCCTGAAGTTCTACCATGTAGAGTTTTCTGACGTCAGAGGCGACTATTTAAGGCGTCCAATAGATGCGTCTTTAAAGAGTGTCCAATGAGGATAGGATGCAGAGTTGTGAAGGTTTAAGTGCATCATTAGGGAGCCATAAGTGATTAGGGCTTCCTTGTTTCTGCTCTAGAGTTCTGTTTAAGGAGGCCCCTGTCCCTAGGTTAAGGGGAGGTTTGGGTTCACAGTGTAGAGTTTAGGGTTGAAAGTTTAGGGTTTAGGGTGGTTGGGGAGCGGATCTCAATATTTATCCCCATAGACCCTCCTCTAAAGCTGTATCATAGTATGTACACTCCCCTGCTCCAACTTACGCACCAGTAAGCCCTAACCTAAAGCTTATAGTAGTTACCATGTTCTTAAGCGCAAGAAAGCCCAAATCTCCCAAGCCCTTGACCTTAAACAGACAAACCTAAATTCCAACCCCTATAGTAGTTTCAATTTTCCATTCTCCTTCACCAAAGCCTTAAACCCTAAACCCTAAAACAAACCTAAACCCCAAACCTTATAGCAGCTTCCATATTCCCTTGCCCTTTCCCACGTCTCGCACCAGCTGGTATACCCCTTCTCTCCCCCTGTATAACCCCTCTAGCCCTCTTTAAAGGTACCCCTTGTTTTGGGAAACCCTAAACCCTACATATCCAAATATAAACCCTGCAGAGCCCCTATAACCCCCCTAAACCCTAAAACCCAAAACCCCAAACCCTAAACCTTACAACCCCTTTACAGGCAGCCCCAATTTTGGGAACCTCCGAAACCCTATAACCCTAATACAACCCCTATACCCCCCCCTAAACCCTAAACCCCTTTAACGGTAGCCCTAATTTTGGGAAACCCCCCAACTCGTTCCCAGGGGAAGAGCATGCCGGAGCTTAAGCGTAGCATCCTCCGCGGCCAGCATGGAGCTTAGAGTTTAGGTTTTACCTACGGTTTAGGGTTTAGGGTTTAAGGGTTTAGGGATTAGGGCTTAGGGGTTTACAGGGTTGAGGGTTTAGGGATTAGGGGTTTGTAGGGTTTAGGGCTTAAGGCCTAGGGGTTTACCTGGACTTTCAAAATATGTAGAATAATGGCCTTTTGGGCTATATTGAAGGATTTTGGGCCATCAATTTACCTACTTTGGGGGTTTAGGGGTTTACAGGGTTTAGGGCTTAGGGATTTACAGGGTGTAGGGTGTTAGGGGTTTACAGTGTTTAGGGGTTTTAGTGTTTAGGGCTTAAGGTCTAGGGAAATCCTTCAGAAACCCCATACTCAAGGACTCTTTAAGACCTCCCTAACTCTCTAGGCTCCTTATAAGGTCCGATATGATCTCTTTAATATGACCCTCCCATGTATGGAGTCTCTTTATTGCTGCATTACAACTTTCGCGGTCATTACCTAAACTCAAAAGTCCAGTATGTCATCATTGCATTTTTGGGGTCCCTGGGTCCCTCTAATTGATAGTAAAGGTTACGTGGGCTTCCAGGCTATGTGATAACTTTCTACTTTGCACCATTCGGGTCAGTTTATACAGGGCTGTAACGTCATGTAGTGTTCGAAAGGGGTGTTGGGGCTCTGTTGGTGCTTGCGGGCTTTTGCGGGGTCTGAGCGTTTCCAGGTATGCGAGTTCGTGCTGGTCGTTCTAGGGGTATTGGGTTCACGCTTCAGCTTGAAGGGTTTGCGGGGCTTAGGGGTTCGGGATGTAGAGTCAAGGGTTTCTGGTTTTGGAATTGGCTCTTCGCGGTTTCGGTTTGTTGTCTTGTTTTCGAAGCCGCTCAGCTTCATCATTGCCCTTCACAGCAGAAATTTCGGGACACCTTTGACTGGGACGGTATTGGGGGTGTAATGCCAGGCTCAAGACTGTCTCTTTTGGTTCTGGACCTTCATCGGCCCTGCCTCTGCCAGCCCAATAATATGATAGTTTCCCAATATAGGGGGACCCAATATAGACCCCTCAAATACTGTAATCCCTATTATAGGGACCCCCAATAAGGTACCCCTAATTTTTGGAAACCCCCTTTGCCTGTTGCCAGTGACAAGGCTTTCTTGGGCCCAAAAGAGGCCCTTCATCCCAAATCCTTCATGCAAACCCTAAATAGGTGATTTCGCATGCTCACTTTCTGCATCCAGAAATCGTGTAGCACATAGGGATAACTATCATTTGCCCTTATGGCTTTGCAAGGGAACCTCTTCGCGCAGAATTTGGTGGGCTGAAAATGCAGCATCCAGATGAGCATTTTCAACCCTCTGGCACCCCATCATTGGATTCGGCATTCCATGACATCGTATTATGACATTATGATGTATCATAACGGGAATATCCATTCTTGCGTAGGAGCGATGTTTTTAAGGTGAGGGGATTGGTTCCAGACAGCCCCGGAGCGCTAAGGGCTAAGGACCCAAGTACCTGACAACTGCACACATCCCCAAAGCTTGTGTTAGAATTGCTGGCAACAGAATCCCCAAGCGCAGTATCCGATAATGTGGAGCCTTTGAGTTTGTTAATTTTCAAAGTAGTCAAAGGTATTGCTGCCCCACCATTCGAATACATTGGAGTTGAAGCAAAATCTATCACTCAAATCATACCTTTGGTTAGCAGGGAATGAAGCAATGGCAAATTGATTGGAACATATTATTATGTTAACCATTGGGGATTCTGTAGGGGCTTCTAAAGGGATCAATACTTCCGTCCCTGTTAGCCAAAGGTAAGCCAAATGGAGCAGCGTCCGAGTCTCGTCCCGCCAAATCTTGATCAACCCGCTACACGCTGAACCCCTAAATTCTCATGCCTTAGACCCTACATCCTATCCTTAACCTCATTTCCTTCAATCCTCAACTCGTAAATCAAATTAAGATCCTACTAAACGAGTGTAGAAGCCCTATATAATCTCATGAGACTGTATATAACGCCATAACGCCAGACAACCCTACACCCTTCTGTAATGACAAGCAGGTACCAGCTTCCAGACCATCTTAGCGCGGCTTCAGGGAGTCTGATCCTGGGACAGCTGAGGAAGATTTTGTTGTTGAGGGTTTAGGGTTTAGGGCTCAGGGTTTAGGGTTTAGGGAGGCGCAGGGGTCTTGTGGTTTAGGGTTTCAAGGTTTCGGGGAGCAGCAACACATTAGCTGGACCAAAGTCACCTTCAGCGAGCCGTTCATTGTCCATTGCTAAGCCACATAATCTACGCGTATCAGGTTCCTCATCGGGAATTCAATATGTAACAGCCCATCCTGGTCCTGGTTGGGGTGCGTATGTTGGTTCTTGTCTGGGAAATGAAAGCCTAAGGGTCCAAGCGGTCCAAGTACCCAATAATCATATACTTACCCAAAATCTGTGCTATACGTACTATTACCCAAATCCAAATTAACCTAATTATTGTGTACTTGGACCCTGAACCCTAAACCCCATATATCCCTATATACCCCTCTAAAGGGACCTAATTATTGGGTACTTGGACCCTTTGGGAAAGCCACAAAGTGCGCTGCAGAAGCTGCAGGTTCGGAGGGTGTGGACTTTTCATTGTCAACCATACACAGGGGTTTAGGTTTTAGGGCCTAGGATTTAGGAGTCCGCATGGCCAAAGGAACTTAGCTTTGATTTCAGTTAGCTGGCCTTTGGTTAGCTGGGAATGAAGGACTTGAAAAAATGGAAACTACCATAATGGGTTATTTTGGGGCGACTATCAGAAAGCGTTCCTTGATTCCTAGCTAACCAAAGGCCGGTCACAGCAACCTATGCTTGGATCAAATGTCCACAGCAGCCCAGGATCAACACGATGCTGACGCTCGACCCGAGGAGCTTGGGCTAGGAGGTATTATCGTACGCGTAGGGCAGCATTTTCCTGGCTTGGATTGTCGCCCAAGCTCAGTTCCCTGACAATCGCAGATGCGTGTCGGCAAGTGTTGAGACAGGCAGCCCAGGCACAAGGGTTAGAGGGTTTAGGGTTTAATTTGGGTTTAAAGGATGAACCTAGGAAGGCCCACGTTCTCGCATATGAAAGTTCAGCACTGGATAAGGGTGTAGTCTAGACTTGTCTCCATGCGCGACTTGCATGTGACTGTAGCATGCGCAGTTATGAAGGGGGCACTTTGGCCGCAACATAGTGCGAACTCATACGCTCTTTGTTCCCTTATCTCGTACAATGTCTTTAATGTTACTTGGCTCGATCACCAGACACGCACAACACAAAATGTTCTTGAGCCAAAATAACGGGACCCCAATACAGACCCCAAATGCGACAATCCTTCTTCTAGGAACCCCCAAGATGATACCCCAATTGTTCTGGGAAACCCCATGCACACCAAAAGAATCCTTGGGGCTCCTATCAGCCCCAATATCTCAAGGACGTGTTTTTGGGGGTCATATCTTGGGTGTAGGGATATGGAGTGACCCTGTAAAGGAGTAATTTGGAGGATATATAGGGTACTAGAGTCTAGGGTTCCTGAAAGTTTTGTTGAACCTCCTTCATTCTGTTTGATAAAGGCAGCTTAGGGTTTAGTATATACGGAACCGGTCTCATGTCCCCCCTATAGGTACTCTAGCTTGATAGATTACCTGGAGTGCTGCTATCACCCCTACGACTTTCTTGCCTGGCATCCTAGATGGAGGATCAGAGGAGTCAGAGGGACCTGGCAAGTATATGTATTTCCCTCATTTAATAACCACATGATAACCCCCTGTATCCCCATAAGTAACCTACTTACTGAGTCCCCTGACACCTCCAGTACATCTTGCCAGCGGCGCATGACGGTTTCTGGAATTGCAAGAGGGGGTTAGGGACCTCTGGAATGTATGATAAACATATAGAGGTTATGGGTTTCTCTCCCCTCAGGTTCCACGTACTAACGGACTGTAGAAATATGAGGTGACATGAAGAGGACAACCATTTCCCTCTCTGAAAACTCAAGTGGCCTACTACTCTAAGCCCTCAGCCCAAAACCCTAATAGACATTAAACTCTAAATCCAAAGCCTATAGATTTAACATATTTCCTATATCATCCCTATAAACTACCCTATAATCCCAGGTTCCATATCATTTTCAACTTTCTTTTCCATTTGATTCTCCGTTATATATAATATCAAATATAGCCCTGAACCTAACAACCCATTATAGTAGTTTCCTTTTTCTTTTCCACTATCCCTATATGAGCGACCGCTTTTATTATCGTGTAGGAGTCAAGAACAGGCAGAGATAAAATCCAGGGACATGAGCAAAACCCTAGTAAAGCAATAGGGCCCCCCCCCCAACAGCGATACCCCCGAAATGGATGACGGCAGTGCGCAAAAACCCTGTAAAGCGATAGCCCCGCCCTCCAAAGTGATGTTTAATTCAGCTGTTTACTAATAGTTTATGTAGCTGCTCATATAATCCCAATATAACGCTGATATTATCCAAAGCTTAAACACTAAACGCTAAACCCCAAACCCAATGCGTCCCTTACATGACTCCATAGAGCCTACTGAATCAAACGCAGGAGTCGCCCTCGAGTTGATGTTGTCCTCGCACATGAATTCGTGCAGGCTGCAGCTATTTTTTGTTTCTCAAACTTGGGTGCGCTTAGCAACCCTAAGGGTATATGGGGATTACAAGAGGCGCGTGTACTTTGGAATCCGGAAGGGGATGTGATGAAAGACTTCTTTCAGCAAGCCACCAGAATCCAGTTCAACACATCAGGAATTACACGCAAGCGGTTTATGGTCAGTTAGCTTCAGGAGTTCGGTTCTGTGAGTTGTGATTCGGTTTAGTTCAGTGAGCCTAGGGCTGCAGGTCTATAACGGTGTGACTGGTGAGTTGTCTTTCGGGAGGTATGTTCAGCCTAGATTCTTTTGAGAGGACACCTTCTCGCGCAGAATGGCCATGAGTCCCTTGAAACTGGGCAAATTGGGAACGGTAATTCACGGTCCCCTCATGTAGGCTCCAAACGGAAGCTCTAGTTACTCTAGGTCCTCGGCCGTGGTTACGATGAGATTTTTGTGAGAAATCCCCTCATCAAAGCCAAGGAAGGCACATAGGTCTTCGATTGTTGGGTTGAAGGCTAGCCTCAAGGGTTCATGTACCCGACAACTAGGCACTTGGGATTTTGGCATTAGAAATTCTTCTACGGGCTGATGCTCAAGGTTTGGGATTTATGTTAATTGGGCCCCCTTAAACCCGAAACTCCAGACCCTAAACCCCAAACCCTGAAGCCTAAACTCATCTAAAGCCCAAATCCTAAACCCCTGAACCCTAAACCCAAAACTCTAAACCAAGGGCCTGCAAGCCAGAATCGTGAGTCTAGATCTCTTCACCCAGGGACGGCCTCTAAAACCTAGAACGCCGACCGACACTTCATAGAAGCTTCTCCGCCCTGAGCTTTGCCCAGAGAGGCCGATGTTATTTTGTTAGGGTCCTGGTCCTCTTAGTGTTTAGGGTACGTCCCTTAACTAAGGGGTCAGCATTGAGATCAAACCAGTTCCTTGAGGCCAGCAAAGCGCCCCACCTCTCCCATCACATCTCCTACAAATGGTAGTTTCAATCAAGAGGGGCCTCCAAACATAGAGCCCAAAAATGTCATAACCCTTGTAGAAACCGTAAGAAGGGACCCCTACTTTCCGGCAACCCCCCCCGATGCTTTTTCAGGGTGTCCAGACCCGGGCGAACGAAATCTACGGCCGCCTCTTGTGCCCAAAGCCCCCAGAGGCCTGTTGGCTTGGCTTTCTGTAGGGCTTTTGGATTTAGGGTTTAGGGTTTAGGTTTCAGGGTTGGGTGTTTCGGGTTCAGGGTTCAGGGTTTAGGTTTCAGGGTTTAGGGTTCGGGACTTAGGGTTTAGGGTTCAGGGTTTAGGGTTATGTTTTTCCCTGGCGCTCCAGATGGTCCAATGTGTTACCCTAATGATGGAAAATCTAATGGAAAAGCAAATAGAAGTGAAACGGAAACTAGGGGCTCATAGGGATGGATCGGGCTGCAAATGGCCCAATGTAGGTACTGTTTATAGACATAGAGCCCCAGGGCTTGTGTACATTTAGTGGTTCGGGTGCAGGGCCTAGGTCTTAGACTTCAGGGGAAACTAGGATGTTTGCCTAAAGTTCCAATATGCTCTTTAGGCCTTCAGCCCGAAATCATGCGGTCCATGTTGTTCATGCGGGAATGGACCCTTTGAACATACAAGGCGCGAGATGACCTCTTGGGATTCATGCTGTTGGTACGACCACTGTGAAAGAAACCTGCCACAACGATGCCAGAGCCAGGCCTGCAGACCCGCAGGCCGTAGGGTTAAGGGTTTAGGGTTATACTTCCCTAAATCCAAACCCCAGTGCCTTGAACCATGTCTTTGTGGCGTCTAGCCGCGCATGAGGCAGATGACATTTTTCTGAACAGAACATATACTAAGCTCAAAAGCCTGAAGCCCATGAGGAAATCGTTAAGCATCACTAGCCCTCACCTATGTTCCTGGCATGATCCTTTTAATTAATCGATTCACCAAAACATAGCACCGCCGCACCCTTTGACAAAGTACGCCTCATTTAAGGTATTATGTACTCTACTACTCTAGTACTACTCTAGTGCAGAGTAGTTAGTCAACATGCAGGGGTGGGGCGTGTTCCATAATCCACAAATCCTAGACCCTATCCCTGACATCCTAGGCGCCACGTACCCTAAGAGGGGGAGGAGACTACCGTAGCCCTGAATTTCCTAGAGCCTGCTTAAGGCCTCAGGGTATGGTCCCTTTCGACAGGCTAAAGTTTAGTGTTTAGGGTTTAGGTATCACAGGGTATGCTGGGTTCAGAGTTCAGGGTTTCCAAAACATTCCAGGGGTACCGTTCTGGGAGTCTCGTAATACGGGTTATCGTTTGTTGGGGTACAGAAACGGTCCGGTCTTCGGGAAACTACCATATGAATACCCCTAAGCCCTGAACCCTAAACCCTATACACATCTTAAAGGACCTCCCCCAAAAAACCTAAACCCTAAAAGGAGCGCGACTCAAGGGAGCGAGTTAGTAGGGAACTTTTAGGGTTTAGGGTTTAGGGTTGTTGTTTCTTTGACTGAGGTTTCTGTTTGATAGGGGGTATATACGCTAGTTAGTCATTTTTGGCTTCTTGTTGGGCCTCTGTTATGATATGACGCGTTATATGTAGGGTCCCCAGACAAGGGCCATGACGCTGACAACCCTATATTCAGGGATCTTAATACTGATATTTTAGGAACCATATTTCGATCACAAATGATCATACGATTTAGGCACCAGTGATTTGGGCTAAGCGTTTCGGAAGTTGGGCCATTAAAACAAGATGCGCTATGCTACGTTTCCTCCTTGGTTCTGGCCCAAGTATGGGGATGCTGATGTTCCCGCGCTCTGGCTTCCGCTGTTGTGGTTTTGGGGCCCTCGTCTAAACCTCAAACCCTAGTTCCTGTAAGGCTTAAACCTTATACCCCTAAACTCGCACCCCCTAAACCTAACCCCCTACACCCTAGAGCATATGAGCTATAGTGAAAACACTCCTAGTATCCCCCTTAATAAGCCCTATAATACTCGCCTATATAGACCCCCTATATGGAGTTTAGACTATGGCCCATATCAAATCTAAGCCTTGGAGAGGACGGAAAGCCAGAAGGGCGCGTGGACCTGCAGCAGAGCACGGCGACTTATGTGATGTCCTTACGCTTCCTCTTAGGGTTCCCCTTGGGACTTAGCGTGGACCTTGGACCCTGACCCTTGGAGATTCCCTTGTACTCCTACGATAGGGACGGAAGGGTTAATCCTTAGTAGGGGTCCTACGTGCCACGTGGGTTTCAGTGTTTGACAAGGGGGTACATGGGGTTATATGGAAATATGTTGGGTAAGGTCGGGTTCTGTTATATAGGGTCATGCAGGGTTGTACATACAATTTGGGATTAGGATTCCTCGCATGGTTTAAGTATATAACATAAGTCAAGTGGAACTATGCGGGTCAGGGTAAGGGTTGTATAGTGTTCTGTAGGGTCATATTGTAGTTTACCAAAATAGGGCAACCCCCAATTTAGACCCTAAACTATTATGATCCTTAGTAAAGGGAACCCAAAAAGGTACCCCTAATTTTGGGAAACCTCATTTTTGTGTTGAGGGGCGAGGCTTTCTCTAGGCATCTAGGCGTCATCTAGGCGTCCAAGTACCTGACAAAGGGGGTACCATGGGGTATATGGAACCCTAAACCTTTAACCCTAGGGTAAGGTTAAGGATGGTTCTATAATGTGATGTAGCATTACAAATGGGGAGTTCCCAAAAATATGGTCCCATTCTGGTACCCCTCAATATTTTGGTGCCGTTATTCATAGTCTATAGCGCAAAGGGGTCGATCATTTTGAGAGCAACCCATATGTGTTTTGGGGATTTGGCTTCCTGCCAAGGTGGAAGTGCAAAAGCCTGGGCTGTAAGAACATAATTAGGGTTCAGGGTTTAGGGTTATATGTATGTGTATATATATACACACTGTATATACCTAGACCCGCTCGAACCTTAGAATTTATAGGTTGCAGTTTGAGACCTGATTTTCGGAGGCCTGGCCCCGAACAACCAGGTTTCCCGGTAGAAAAAGTTTTGCGCCGAAATAGCCGCTCCCAACTCGTAAAAACACGTAAATTATTCGTAGAAGACTTGTTGACCAGAGACATGGTTTCCCTTAAAAAGCCAGGTTTTTCAGCAACCTGCGAACTTTCGGGTTCGAGCTTCTCTTGGTCAGGTATATTCACGTGCATTCTTATGTACATATACCTATGTACGCATCTCATGATCCGTTGGGAACCGGTGGAGTGTGGGTTCATGGAGTACCTGGACATTCATGTAGGGATTACTACAGCGATCCATTCTCCCATCCCAACCAAGGAGTGGGACACATTGATTAAGGGTTTAGAGTGGCTTGCAAAGTTGCAGGGTGTACTTCCAAAACCTGTACTACAACTACTATCCCAGAGGGTCCATGTGCTCAATAATTAGGTACTTGGGATTCAGGTAGTCGTAATTATAATACAGGTTTTGGGTAAGTATATAAGTATCAGGTACTTGGACCCTCAGGGTATTACCAAAATCTTGGTACTAAATTGTAGGGGATATGCACCCTCAGGGTCATTTACAACATTCTTATGGGCAACAGGCTTTTTAAATCGAACCCTTTCAAAGAACAGAGTGCGCGCCCCAGAGATACAGCAAGTAAAGGTTTTTTGGGGGGAACCTTGCGAACTTGCCTCGGCATAAGCCCACGTAGTAGGAGTCTCAGCAGCGTAGAGGTATTGAAAAGGGGCTGGACTCTTTTCTCCCCAATAGGCTTCCTTCTCCAACATGAGGTCTCTTCTAAATTATACCGGATACTTATTTCAGAGTCCCACCCCCTTTCCCCTTTCCAGGCTGTCCCCACTTTTGAGCGAGTAAGCTCAAAAACGCCAAATCCCGACAAGCCGTCAATCCATGCGGATCTTTGTACCTAACCCCAAATGTATTCCTCAAGGTGCAAGTATCTGATACTTGTGGCAACAGAAATTGTAATATTAATTTTGAATATTGGCTCCGGAGAAGTAAATTGCTTTGAGTGCTTGGGCCCTAGGGGCTCTAGCTTGTACATCTTTCTTAGGACCCTGTTCCCTGCATATTGTGGGGTTTGTAAGGTCTAACAGTCCATCTTGGTAACACTGGATCTTTTCCGTGATGTAATATGGTAATTCCCCTAAATAGGGGGACCCCAATATAGATCCCAAAATACTGTAATCCTTTTACGGGGGCCTCTGGCAAATTTTGGGAAACCCTAAACCCTATATCTCCGCAAAATGGTCCTGAATAACCCCTATAGAACCAATAGAACCCCCTTTAAAGGTACTCCTCAAACCCTAACCTAAACCCTTAACCCGTAATTTTGGGGAACCCCAACGTGACAGGCTGTGCTTCAGAAGGTCAGCGACCAGGGCTTTCCGGCGGCTGCGAGCTAAGAATTCTCTCAGCGCTGAAGAAGTTAGGCCATAGGGGTTAGGCTTTAGGATTGGGGGGCTAGGGGTTTAGGATTAAGGGTTTAGGGTTTAGTATAGTTACTTTACTACTGACCCAAAGTCCAGATACCTAATTACTGGGTACTTGGACCCTCTGGGTTCTAGCCAGGATGCCATTCTTGCGGCTAGCAGAAATGTCTTGTGGAATATATTGAGAGCTCGTAACGACAGCAATGAGTATGGGGACAGTTGGTGTAAAAACCCTAGAGGGGTGCAGTGCTTATGCATAGGGTTTAATGAGGTCTCAATCCTTGAGCTTTAGACCCTAGGCCAACACGCCTCCCCTCTACCAGGACCCTCCTTGTACCCTTAATTGGGAATATATGGTCCCTAATAGTAGGTACTTAGGCCCTAATAGAGGGTAGGAGGAGGGTCTACGTAGGGCCCCTTAGGGTTCAAGTATCTAAAGCCAGGGAGCCATCTACTTTGCCCAAAACTGGGTGATCAGAGCCCTGCGAGACACCCCAACAGATCAAAATCCGTCTGATGGGGACCCTCATTTTTTAGAAACCCTGGTCCCATAAACCACTGTAATTCCGGTTCCTGTTGTTCCCATTTGATTCTCCATTTCTGGGAGATGACATCCCTAAACTCTAAACAACATTGACATACTCCCTGTCTACTCCCTTCTTCAGTATTGTCATAAAGCCCTTAACTATCCTTAAATAATGCTTCTGTAATCCCCATAGAACCCTCACACACTCCAAATATGATCCCTGTAAAACCTACATAACCCCTAAACCTCAAATCTGGAGAGCTCCATTTCTTACAGCACAAGGCACAGGTGGAGGAGTCCTTGGCGAACGGAAAGTTCGACCACGCGACTGCGGCGTCGCTTGGATTCAGTCATAAGCTTAAAAGGGTGTAATGTTTAGGGCTTTAGAGGGTTTAGGATCTAGGGTTTAGAGTGTAGCATTTAGGGTTTAGGGTTAAGGTTTTCAAAGACATAGTCTTGATCATAAGGTTAATCTTTACTGACCATGTTCCATGCAAGCGTTCATTACACCAATTGCGTAAGTTCAGTGCCTGTAGTCCGGCGCTAACTTAGGGGAATAATGAGCCAGCTGTGCCCAAGCTGGATTCATCACTCACCTTAAATAAACCCTAAGCCCCGACCCTAAAGTTTGCTTTTCATGTACCTGCAGCTGCTAAAAATACGGATGCTTTACCTCAGCCTGCGGGCGCTTTTTGATAGTGATCTTTTCCTTAGAACAAGACAAAGCCGTTCCTGTGGAGTATGTGGGGGCTCTATAGTTCTAATTTACATGGGGGCCTATAGGGTTGAGGGTGTAGTGGCCTAAGCAATTGGAATAGCAACACTAAGACTATAGTTCTATTTAGCTCGTTATGGTCTGCAGGGGGACATTGCAACGTCAGAGGGCTCAAGTACCCAATAGGATGTAGGGTTCAGGGTTCCTTGCTGGTTACATTAGGATTGTCGGGCAGTTTGTTTGTACTGGAGGGCAGTATATTTGAGAGCTGAGAACAAAGTATGCCCTGCCTTACTTCCCTTGGAGCCATATTTTGGTTCGGGTCAGGAAATTTTGCTACTACAAGGTTTGTAGGTTCATTTTCATGGGGAAGCGATTTCTTGATCCAGAATCTTGGGATTTGGCATCGTGTTCCAAAAGTCACCGGGCGCCTTCAATCCAATGTTCGCAGTCGCGGGACAAACATCCACAAAGGAAGCACATGTTTTGACAAACTCCTAGTGGCAGCATGAGGAGATGTCCTGTTGGTACATATCGGCTCTGATTAGCAATCTGACCTGCGAGAAGTAATATGAGTGTCAGACTACATCTATGGACATGTCTAGGCTGGTCATGAGATT
>CAJNIZ010038291.1:39916-66051 GCA_905231905.1 Symbiodinium pilosum
GTTTAGGGTTTAGGGTTTAGTAATGCAAGATAATCAGTCTGGCAGTCATATGAGTTGTTGTGAAGGAACAGATTTCAGGGTTTAGCAGAAAAGGGCCGTATTTCATGGTTTCAGGGTTTAGCAGAATAGGGCTTCATTTCAAGGGGTAGCACGTTTGTTCCCGAGAGGGTGCTGTCTTATCAAGTAGAAAACGTAGCAGATACGATTGGATGCGACAGCGAATGAGACGTGACATGGATTCGATGTATATGTAGGTATCTCAAAATACCCAAGGGCTCCCAGTTACCTAAATGGTAGGCTACTGAGCTACGTAACTATGAAGTATTAAGAACCCCAGAACCCGGTATTTAGGTAACTGGAGCCCTAGGGATAGTCAAGCAGGGATCCTATAGGCTGCTTCAAACACCCTAAGGGTCCAAGTGCCTTATAATCATATACTTACCCAAAAAGTGTACTACAATTACTATTACCCAAAACCCAGGTACCTAATTATTGGGTACTTGGACCCTTTGGGGCGGGGATGATCTTCATAGTAGGGAGGCCCCCCCCTGAACGGTTGGGTGACTGGGACTCCCTGATTTCCTACCCTAAGGGTCCCAGGACCCAAACAATAGGGTGTTAGCGCCCAAATACAAAAAAAAAAAGAGATACTGTTGATGGATGAAATCCTGCACCACCTAAGGGCTCTAAATTACTGTAATTCCTAGGACTTTAGGGACCATAAGGTGGTGCAAGATTTCCTCCATCAACAGTATTTTGGCTCTAAAACCCTATTCTTTGGGTCCTCGGACCCTTAGGGCTAGAAAGTCAGTTGAGTTTGGGATTCTGCGGGACCACCTGGCCACCCTGAAAACAAAACCCTAAACCTTACCTGGACCCCCAAAGTATGTAGAATAATGGCCTTTTGGGCTATATCTAGGGGATTTGAGCCATTATTTTACCTACTTGAGGGGTTTAGGTAGACCCTATCATGGGTTCCCCCAACTACCAGCCCCAAAGTTCCTCCCCAATTAGCTTTATTTAGCCCTAAGCTTAAAACGTTCAATTAAGTCGGAACGATTTGGGCGTAGTACAGGGAGGGGTAGTAGCGGGATCCATGATCCATGGGTTTAGGGTTCCCTTCAAAAACAATGCCCTAAACCCTAAACTCTAAATCCTAAACACTGAACCCTAAACCCTAAACCACGTCAGGTTTCATCTGGTCGCGCAGCAATTTGTCCGGAAGAAGGCTGGGCAAGTTTCAACAATGGACCCAACCCAAGGCTTACCCAGAGGGTCCAAGTACCCAATAATTGGGTCCCTTTAAAGGGGATATATAGGGACCTATGGGGGTATCTAGGGTTTAGGGTTTATAGGGTCCAAATACGCAATAATTGGGCACTTGGGTTTTGGGTAATAGTAATTGTAGTACAGGTTTTGGGTAAGTATATGATTATTGGGCACATGGACCAAGGCAGTTAAGGGTTTAGGGCTTAGGGTAATATGGGGTTCGGGTAACTGTTCAGATTTTACCCTAAGGCTCTAGGGACTTTCTGTGGCTTCAGGAGGAAGCTCAGGGCTTCGGGGCTTCGTTTTCGGGATCTCACTAAAGAGGTCCAAGAGCCGTAGGGTACCCCTACACTCTAAAGACTGTACTGTAGAAGCCTAAATGCCTACAAACATTATAGTCCAAAATTCCTAGCACACCCGTAAGTGTCCGGGGGAGAGTTGCGTCTCAAGCTCAGGCACTTGATGCCAAATTGTAATCAGCCATAAACCCTGAGTCCACCCAATAGTCGTGCGAAGGCTGCGCAACTTCAGCACGCACCACCGTGGAGTCAAGGAGACGACCCAAGCACGCGCCTGAGGGCCGCGCCCCATAATGTAGGGCCCCGATCAAGTAGAAGAATGGAGAACACATCTTGTAAGATGGTGGAAGATTAAATCGAAACTTGGCTTCTATAGGGTTGTCGAGGATTGAATGTACGGGCCGAAATAGAAAGATAGAATAAGGTTTCGGGGACATAATTCTCGCTAGTTACATGAGGATTATTATGAGTGAGTAGTATTTAAAGCAAGTCGGGCTTCTAACTAAAGTTCCGCTATGGTATAGGCTTTGGGGTTTTGATGGTTAGGGATTGGGGTGTTCGGTTCTGTTTCCTCTACCTTCTAGACCTCTAAACCGTAAACCCCTAAACCCGAAGCCCTTAGACTCAAAAGCCCCTAAGTTCCTGCACTCTAAACCCCTGAACCCTATACCATAAACCCTACACCCGTAAATCCCAAACCTGTTAACCCCTATACCCTTACCCTAAACCCTGAACCCTATAAGTCAGGGCTTGGGTCTGCAGGATTCGTTCTTCCATTGTCTTTCTTGCGCATGCGTTTTTTTCTGAGTTTCCGGATTCTTGCAACGGTTTCACTGTAGCCACACTGTAACCCCAATGACCTACAGTTCAATAGTAAGTACCCCCTAATCAGTGTATAGATAATTGGGGTTGCAGGTCGGCATATAGGGTTCGGATTTAAAAAGAAGGCCTTCAAGCACCCAAATTATCAACGCCACACGTTTTCATGGTACCTGACATATATTGCCGCTGCGGTGCTGATTGCAACGATACCGATCCTGACAAGATCCTGCCCTTGATGGGTGGTTGGGAGGCCCATGTTGGTATGAGGCTTCAAGGCCTGTAACTGCAAGAACAAATGCCTGCCTAGACCCTCCTCCTACCCTCTATTAGGGCCTAAGTACCTACTATTAGGGACAAAATGTATCCCCAATTCAGGGTACAAGGAGGGTCCTGGTGCGCCGCAGTAGTTGCAGTCTCTTTAATGACTAATTGAAGCCGACGAAGTTCGGTCGGTGAGTTATACAGGTAGCATTTCCTGGCCTAAGGGCAAATTGCCGAGCATGGACGCCTTATCAGCAAACAACATATTATGAGCTATAGTTTAAACTCCGAGTATCCCTGTTTAGACTAGAGCTCATATTAGTATGCCCGCCCCCCATCCGTCCTTTAAGGAGTTTAGACTATAGTACACATCAACCATGTCAAGTTGATCAGCCATGTTCGGACCCTGGATGTCCCACCCTTTTTGGGTATTCACCCATTTGGCGGGTTTCCCAAAATTTATGGATACCCTTTTCAAAGTCCCCATAATAGAATTATAGTATTTTGTGGTCTATGTTGGGGTCCGGGTCCCTTATTTGAGGAAATTACCATTTGAACAAGAAGTAGTGCACAAATGCAGAAAGCAAGGACTTACTGGGTCGGAGTCAACCCTACCAACCCTGTAAGCCATTGGGTTTAGGGTTTAGGCTTTTCGTCGATTCCCAAGCTGCCAGAGCCTGTTGAACTTTGAAACCCTAAGCCAACCCTTAGCCCTGAAACCCCATACACCTGAAGCCCATTGAAGCCCCAAAGTCTAATCAGACTTGAGAGGCTTAAGGTTTAGGGTTCAGGGTTCTGAGGCCCAGAATGGTCAGGGTTTGAAGGCATCAGAGACATAATCCCTATGTAGCCCCAATATAGACCCTATTGTAATATAGCAGTTTCCATTTTCTTTTCCGTTATCCCTCTATCCCCCCAACATATACCCTATTGTAGTATAGTAAGGATTCTAGCTAGGGGATGCATGGATCTCATCGCAAAGGCAGCCTTCCTTTTTTTTGCGCGGACTCAAAGAGATACAGTCCCCCAAACTAACATGGAAACCCATATAGTCCCCTTTTAGAAGGACTGTAGTCTTTATAGGGCCCATTTGGGGTTTCCATGTTAGTTTCCGGGAGTGTACTGCTGTAGGTTCCTAATTGTCCAGACCCGCAAGAGAGGCCCGTGCTTGTGAGAGACCTCTACATGCTGAAGAGGTTTTGAAGCTTCCTAAGCCTGAGGGTCCATGTTTAGGGTTTAGGGGTTTAGGGTTTAGGGCTTTATTTGGCATCCTAAGCCCCACAAAGCCCTGTGTAGCCTTTTTGCCCCTATTCCAGGCTGTATGACCGTATTTCCAGGTACGCCGCGGCAGGTGGACGACGGTCGCCCCGCTGAAGATGCGGATGAGGAGTGGTTCACGAATTGGGGTTTAGGGTTTAGGGTTGAGGGTTTTCGAGAGGGCACCGGGTCGGCCGACTTGATTCGGTGAGACTTTCCATGACAAAGGCTTTGCTGCAGCCCCGATCCTTAACTTATGGAGGCCTCCAAGGATGATTTATTTAAGTTGTTGGTCCATCCTTGTGCGCTTTTAGAATAAGGATCCTAGGGTTTAAGGGTTTAAGGTTTAGGGTTTAGGGTCTAGCTTTTTGTGGGTAGTCAGGGGGCCCTCAAGGTTTGAAGGATTCCAAAGTCCCTAGACCTCGAAGGCCAAAGCCTCGATGCTTCAGGTGAGAACCTCTTCGGGGACCTGTGCATACCCCTAAGGGTCCAAGGACCCAAACAATAGGGTTTTAGGGTTTTGGGTTCTTTGGGTCCTTGGACGTTTAGGGTACTAATTCCTATATTTGGGTTTCGGTATTTTTTGGGGTGCTCCCCACCAAACAGATTATAAGATATGGGGTCTATATTGGTGTCCTCCTATGTAGGGAGACTACCACATGGGCCCTTTGAGAAATAATGACATCCAACACGTGGACCCCTGGATTCGTTGAGTTTTCCCGTGACCTCAGATCAATCCCTATAGAAGCCCTATCACACTACACCCCGAACCTAAACACTTAAACCTCAAACCCTAACCCCTGACCGCGGTTTAAGGTTTAGGGTTACTCCCCCACACCCGTATCTAACCTTTGTACTGGTTCGTTCTAAGTTGTGGTTGTGGGTAAGCCCTAGACTTGTAGCAGAAGGATCTATCCGGCCGCATCGCGGAGGAACGCTGATAGAGGCAGACGACCAGTGGCAGCATTGCAACGCACGCTTAGTGCGGTTTCGGTTTGAGGGGTTGAGTCTTCAATAGATTTAAGTTTGCAGGGTCAATAGATTTGGGACGTCATGACGTGTTTAGGCTTAAACGTTTTAGGGCTTAGAATTTAGTGGCACGGTTTACAGTTCAAGGTGGGGTGCGTTTACGGTGGAGGTTTAGGATTTTAGCTTTGTGGCTCAGGTCTACGACTTACATGCTACTGCATGACTTAACTCTATCACTCTTGCGATGTCGATGGTCCGAGAATTAAGTGGATGTTATGGGGTACTCATGGCAAGCAAGGCAATGCACAGGCAAAGATAGGTGACGTGCTTGCTGAGACATACCCAGGTGCCCTAAAGTATCTTAGAATCCTTTCCTGTAACCCGGATTACGTACAGTTTAGTAGAAATAGCCCTCTACTTGGTGAGCATAACCTACAAAACTGTACCCTAAACCCTAAACCCTGAACCCCACCGTAAACCGTAATTGGGGTTACAGGGTTAGCATACTGGAGATTCAGATGTTCAGAGCAGATACTTGTAGCAGCGAAGACTATGAGGTGCATGTGTGGCCGTCTAGGTGTAGGGTTTAGGGTTTAGCTCCCACGCTGAGTTTTTTTTGCCCAGAGGAGATTTGAAATCCGGCTGAAGTCTTCCTCCTGGAGCCATTTTATACTCTACCCTGAACCGTGAGCGCCAAACCCTGAATCCTAAACCCTGAACCCTAAATCCTAAACCCTAAACCCTAACTTGAATTTCTCCATCCACAAACCGAATGGAGTATATCGTGGCTCAAAAACCTTCAAAGGCCCAGGAGCATAGTTTTCAGGCCACACGATTTAGCGTTTAGGGTTTAGGATTTAGATTTTAGGGTTTAGAATGTGGGATTTAGGGGTATATGGGGTTCGGCAGAGTCAAATGAAAAAGAGCACTTTGTCTAGTTCCAGTAATGGGGTGCCTTAAGTAGACCCCTAAAGCCTAAACCCTGAAACCCATTACCTAGGTCCCCTGTGTTGAGTTGCTGGAGCACTTCGCATAGGGCTGTTTGTTCTGTGTTACCCCAGGGCTACAGATGGCCCAACGTAGGTATCATTGAAGGGCTTAGGGTTTAGGCTCCAAATGACCCAATGTAGGTATTATTTATGGACATGGAGCCCCAGGGTTAGGGGGGAAGCCTGGAAAGTATGAAGGTCGTTTGAGAGCTTGGACTTTTCTCTAGGGAAGAATCCCGCCACGCTAGTGAGGTCATATAATGCTGAGATTTGTCAACCAACTCCTTTCAAGGGGTACTTAAACAAATGGTGGTTGCCAAAATTATGGTCCCTTTTTGGGTACCCTGAATATTACGTGCCGTATTATAATAGGGATCCAAAAAGGGACCAAAACCCTAAATCCAAGACCCTAAACCCTAAACCTATCAACCCAAGGGATCGGCAGAACCTCTACTTGCAGATTCAGACGGCTGCCTAAACCGTAAACCTTAAGTGGTATCCCAGAGGGTCCATGTACCCAATAATCAGGTATTTGGGATTTGGGTAATAGTAATTATAGTACAGGTTTTAGGTAAGTATATTAAATTAGTGGGTACTTGGACCCTTAGGGTATGTTTTATTCTAGTACATGTTCCATTTGATCTTCCGTGTGTTTCTTTAATATCGGCATATCTCCGTTTAATCTCCTCATAGAACCCCAGTTTCGATTTCATGTTTCATTCGACTTTCCATTTGATTCTCCACCATCTGGGTTGTTGCATGGGGGGTCCCTTGGAAGCAATCTTCAAAGGAGGACGCCAAGCATGAAAGTTTGCTGGGGCTACAAATTTGCTCATGTTCCGGCAACAAGTCTACCCTGTAACCCCAATTACCTACAGCTCAATAGTAACTACCCCTCAATTAGTAGGTATAACCCATAAACCTGTAGGTAATTGGGGTCAAAGGACTGATGAAGGGCTGTTATGAACTCTGCCGCAGTGACTAATGGGGGATATGCTGCAACGGCGTGCTGCTTCCTGGTTGGCTGCTGACATATTCTCAAGTCTGTAGGTGTAGCAAGCGTGTGGCGCCCAAGATCTCTTGCAAGCTTGCACGCTTAGGACTACCTAGTGCTACCATACGCCTCGAAGGGCAAAGCAACACGACCATTCTTGCGTTGATCGGAAGCACCCGAGTCTAGGGTGTAGGTGTTGAAGGGGCAAATGCGCCAATCATTTCATAATGGAAGCCCCTAATTGACTTCAAGCTTCGCTGCACGTTCTGCAACCCAACCTTTCATTCCCCCAACGCGACACATTATTGCTTGTCAGTCTGTTCTTGAAGGGTTCAGGGTTTAGCGTTTAGACAGTGTAATCCTCATGCTTACGGATAGATGCTGTCAAGCTTAATGCGGTGACAGCAGGCTACTACTGCACTTATCTAGGGACCTAGGTGCCATGAATCGGGTACTTAGGATAGCAGCAGTTTTAGCACAGTTGGTGGGAAGTATATGATTTTGAATTACTTGGATGCTTTGCTTTGGGTTATACTTCTGCTGAAGGCTTGCTACAGAGTAGCTAAAGTGCTGTGGTGGCAAGACCCTATAAACCCTAAACCCAATACCCCCTTAAGTAGATAGAATATGGCTTTGAGTATATTATTATAAGATCCCCATATACCCCATATCCTATCTACTTAAGGGGGACTATAACCCTAAATCCTAAACCCTATACTCTATCTACTCAAGGGGCACCATAGGTCTACTCTAGAGTCCACCCTTCAAACCCTGTACAGACTTTGAGGAGCTTTGTCATGATTTTGGTTTCCATGTTGGGCCATGATCTCTAAATGGACTTTGCGCAAAAGATAGGGGTACCTTCTAGGGATCCCCATAATAAGAACTTTGATATTTGGAGTCTATATTCGGGTTCCTTGTTTAAGGAAACTACCAAATCTGAATTTGCGGCCAATTCCTCTGCAAGGGGCTTGTGGTTTAGGGTTTTGATGTTCAATTCCGTACTCAATTCCAACCCTCTAAACCCTTCATCCTGTTCCAGAATTCCAGAAGAGATATTGAAGCCCACACCTATCTCGCACACGAATGCCGCGACGCCCGCGGGTAGCTGCTTGTGGGGTTTTCCTTGCCAGCTGCAGAGTCTAGCTGATGGCAACATGAGAGACAACATGAGAAAGAATTGTGCAACTGCATGTATTTGTAATACTACCAAACACCCATCCTTACTAATAATGGTAGTACAAATAGCAGTTGTACCGCTTCTAGTGTTCCTGGTTATACTCATGACAGTCATTTGGCCAAGAGTTGAGTTGTCGAGGTATTGGTAATACTGTCTACAGTACAGTACAGGCAAGGCAGTGTATTCTTGTATACTGTATACTGGAATCCTTCTCGCGGTTTGATGTAGGCTTCACGTTTTCCGGATTTTGTGGTCAAAGCTTGTTTTGCTCTCGGGCCTCAAGAGAACCTGCCGGAATTCAACCGAAGTGGACGCACAGAAACAGATTGTCCAAAATTGTCCTGTACTCAAAAAGAACAGAAGTATAGCAACGCAACGAAACTATCCCCAACCCTGTTACACTTGATGCTCCCAAATTAAGATAGCAATCCTCAACAGGGAACTGCAGACCGATGCGGGGACAGATGGGTCTTCATGCTAGGTAAACCTAACCCTTGCGAGCCAGTTCTAGAGTCCAAGCAAGCTTACCCGCGCCCCTCCCCCCCTGAACGAAGGCCTAAGAAGTCCATGACAGCTAAGCCCTAAGCGCTAGCTGGGGCTTAATGTCTTGCAGCTGAAAACCTCCACTCGCGACCAACTGCTTAGCAGCTGGTGGATGAACTTGGGAGCCTCTTGGATTCAGGGTCTATGTATAGGTGTTCTATAGGGGTTCTATAGGGATTATAGGGTTCTATAGGTGTAGATATTCAAAAAGAATAGCTGCGAGTTAGCAATATGTAGAGGCTTCGTGTAGTCATCCGTTGCACTTCGGCAGCAAACGGCTGCCAAAGGCAGCTTTCTCAGAGGCCTTCGGCGTACCAGGCAGTGGAAAGTAAGTTTAAACTTCAATATATGAGGGTAGCTTCACTGTAAAAGTAAATGTGTACATGCAATAAGTTGTCCTAGAAAGGCTCGTCTGACAGTTTTCTGTTTGATATGCACTGATGTGCGACTTCTCGATTATGACATCTAAAGCCCTCTCCGGGGGGGGGGGGAGGTTTGCAACAGCTTTCCCTAAACAATGACACAGCTCCATGATGTTCACCCCTAGGTTTCTTGGGATTCAGGGTAAATTTCGAAGTGCCTAGTTATTGGGGACATGAAACCATAGGGTATGCATTTTTGGGTAGATGCCCCCTGGCCGTTGTATCCTAAAGGCCACATCGGATCTCTTGCTCATCAGGAGATACAACGGAGCCCCAAATCATATTACATGAGGCCTAAACAGTTACCGGGTTTGTCCTCCTGGTATTAATACATGGTATACGGTACTTCCAACATACCCCAAAATTGTATTGGCAAGTGTTTAGGACCCTGCTGTACGTGTCTCATACTGCCCTGCAGAACCACTGTACGATCTTTATGACAGAAATAGTAGCCCTAGGGCTCCAAATGGCCCAGTGTAGGTACTATTTCTAAACATTGGGACCCAATGTAGTAGGTATTCTTTATAGACATGGAGCCCAAGGATAAATTGGGGATGCGCAAGTTACCTAAGACGCCAAAGCCCCTTACATGCTCGTGCGCGGTGCGTGCCCAGCCTGCCCCACAAGGGTATCCCCCATAGGTATGCTTTAAAAGTGCTCACAGCCGCCACAAAGAATGGTTCGCGTCCCAAACCATCATATGGTTGTCGCATTTCCTGCTAACCCACGCTAGGTTTTAGAGCGACCTCCCAAATGACAATGTTTAGGGTTTCGGGGGCTTGAAGGCTGTTGTTATGGGTGTTTGAGCAGGCTTAGGTATAGGTTTTCGTTTCCTTAAGTTGAGCAAATGTTGCATGTAATGCAGTTTCTGTATAGTATAATGTTGTGGCGATAATGCGCCCCTCCAGTACATGGGCCCCCGGCAAATTCAGGGCTTCATAGGGATTGTCCAGACTTTTAGGGCTTCTTAAAGTGATTGTTGGAGATTTTGGGGCTTATCAGGGCCTGTCAGGGCTTACTAGGCCTAATTAGTTTGCATCGAGAGGGGCCGTGCTATCCATATCATGTAACGTACCCGTTCCAAGCGCTTAGGCCTCGAAAGCCCAAATCCTCAACCCCAGGCCCTTAAAACCCCAGACCCCATCATATTGGAGACTCTAAACCCTAAACCCTAAACCCTTCCAGCTAGACCTTGGGCCCGAGCCCTGAACCCTACCCACACCGAACTTATGTCAGCTTGCCATGGATTCTAGGGGTAAGATAGGTTGTGAAGGGACTTGAAGCTATGTTACCCATATAGGAACGTCTGTTTTCTTACAATTTCCATATTTTGGCTGCCTGTTTTGACTTCCTTACCTTGGGGCTCCATGTCACTAAATTTTCCCTACATTGGGCCCCAATGTCTATGAATAGTACCTACATTGGGTGATTTGGAGCCTCAGGGCTAACAGCAACCCAGGATACCATCCTCGCTGCTTAGGTTACCCGACGTTTGACCAGTATCTTCTGCATACAGAACCCCAATGGTCCAAGTACCTAATGATTAGGTACTGGGGTTTGGGGTAATAGTAATTGTAGTACAGGTTTTGGGTAAGTATATGATCATTAGGTACTTGGACCCTTAGGGATACAGAACTGGGGTCCCTGAACAGGCACAGGAGATCGGTATTATAAGGATCTGAGTGGACCGAAATCTTAAACCGTACACCTAGACCCTCCTCCTAGCCTCTATTAAGGCCTAAGTCCCCACTATTGGGGGCCATATATCCCCAATTAAGGGCACTAGGAGGATCCTGGTAGATTAGGGTTTCGTTTTGTATTCTAAGTAGGCCGATTGCCGCACGGACGCCTCTAGTTGTTGCTGGCACCTAAGGGGAGTTGGCGGAATCATCGCCTGATGCGCCTCATTACTTTGCAAGCGCCGCAGGTTCCAGATTCGCGACTACAAGAAACCCTTAAACTCATAATCCTTTGAGGCACTTTGCTGAACTGATTCTCGGTTGATGATGTGATCTTCTCTTAAGATTCGCATGCTGCTACAAAGCTCTAAAACGACTTATCTTTACCTTCCTAGCGAGATCAAGAACCCATCAGGGATTTATGCAAGAGTCTTGAGAGATCCCTCAATGCCCAGCACCTGCATGGAAGATTTTCTCTTCCAGGACCCACGCCTAAGTCTTGGCTTGGAGAGGCATTCGCGGCCTCAGTGGGTATAGTATGAAGAGCTTGTGTTATGCATTGTTTGAGTAGACTAGGATACTGACTGGTTATAACTTGGGCTCATCAGTGCCTAGATCTCAACCTGCCTGCTCCTAATCCGCACCGGTAAGCACTAGCGGAAAATACTATTTGGTGCTGTGGGGGGCTGAGAGGAGGGCGAGTCCTTGGGGGGATGACGCTGAGTCTTAGCCGCAGCGGTTCTGAAGATCGTGCCTAGCAATACCATACAGTCGTGTCACCAATGTACAAGATTTCAAACTGAGTATTGTAGAGGCCTCAATGATGGCTAATATCATGGCGAAAAATCCCGATGTAAACATACCATAGGGTACCCAAATGGACCTCAAACTGATAGTGGTACGTACAGTAGCAGCCACAAGAGGACTTGGCAAGGCTGACGCGGGCTTCAGGGCCATGAACTGGTCTAACTTGATCCTGCAAAAAACCTAAGATAAATCAGGCGAGGCTTTGGGGAAGAAATAACCAATAGGGGATATAGTCCCCCTTAAGTAGATAGAAGATGGGGCAAATGGGTATCTTACATGATATACCCGAAGCCATAATCTATCTACTTAAGGGGGACTATAATTTAACAAGCTTCCTAGCCATTCACATGAGGGGCAGATGTTGAGGGCTTAGGCTTAGGCAGAGTTTGTGAGGCGTATTCGCAAATCTTGCCTATCGGGAGCATGGATGGTCATCAAAATTGTGATCCGTTCTGCGAACGGCAGACTACCAGTTCTAACTATGAAGCATGCAGTTTACTGAGGCGGATATGAAGCAGTTGAACACAATTTAGACCACTGCCCCGACAGAGGATAATACGTCTTTCGATGCAGATTGTTTAAGACATTTCTGCAGCCCCATGGCCGACGGTGACAGTGCCAATTACGCAGCTTACAAATTGGTGTTGGCCGTCTGCTTGTGGTTCAAGCTATGAAAGTATGAAGCTCAGTAGCTGAGCTGGTATCCTTATTCGCTTGGGGCTTAGATAGTCCTACGATGAATAAAATGGTCAACTCTTCTTCTGGGCAAAGGAACTGAAAACTATCGGCCTGTGGGTTTAGGGTTTATGGTCAGGGTTTTGGGAATCATTTGCCACCTTAGTTGGGGACATGTTTGCTGGACGGACGGACTTTAGTTCTCAGGGTTTAGGGGATCATTTGCCACCTTAGTTAGGGACATGTTTGTTGGACGGACTGGCTTTAGTTCGCAGGCAGAAGGTTTGCCTTTTGAGCGTGCACGAGAACTTGCGCATTGAATAGTTTTAGCACTTTGCACCCCTGATAGAATACGTATTTTCAAGCATCCAAAGGAGATGCTATATACGTCTGTAGATTTATGTATATCTATCACACACGCAGGCTCCTTACATAGTGTTCAACTTCAGCATGTGCTTTAGGAATCCATGCGCGTGTCTCTACAGGCACGCAGACCTCTCACATCCGAAAACTAACAAAGTACATGTCCAAGGCTACTATCGTAGGTACTTGGGGCTCACCCCCCTAGACCCCTAAACCCCCTGCACCACAAGCAATCCCTTAGGAGGACCCCCCACCCTGTAATAGTGGTATAATCAGAATATAAGAGGACCCTAATAAAATCTCATTATCCCTTATAGTCACTATTACTGGGTGGGGGGTCCACCTAACCCTAAACCCTAAACCCTAAACCCTAAACCCCAACCTTAAACCTCTCACCCTTATGGTCACTTGGGGGGTCCACCTAACTAATCCCAAATACTGAACCAGGAAAACTTCATCCCAAGCCCTCTATAAGCCCTCTAGGCGATGATCATAGGCATCTGGGAGATCTACGCCACAGCTCTTATAGGTTTTTTTGGTTTTTTTTTAGAGTTTAGGGGTTTACATTTAGGGTTTAGGCTTTAAGGTTTAGGGTTTAGGTATTAAGGTTGTGGGTTTATGGTGAAGTTCCTTTTTAGATTTGCTAGGGCCTTTTGGAAGCGAGTATGTTTTACTGCCCAAGTTGAATCACAAAGGAGTTTCTAGGCAGCAATGTAAGCCCTAAATCTTAGACCCTAAAACCCACACCTCAAACCCTAAACCTTCAACCCTGAACCCTACACCCTAAATCCTAAACTCTACCCGTGTGTACCCCACGCAAACAAGCTTGGTGACTGCCAGCATTGCAGGCTCAAGGCTTGGGGTTAAAGAGTTGGTTTAGGTTTAGTTTGTTTTTCAGCTTTGGGTTTAGGGTTGAGAGTTTAGAGTTTAGGATTTAGGGTTGAGGGTTTAGAGTTTAGGGTTGAGAGTTTAGATTAAGAGTTTAGGGCTTAGGGTTGAGAGTTTAGGGCTTCGGGCTTATAGGGTTGAGAGTTTAGGGTTGAATGTCTACAGTTTTGAGTTTAGGGCTTGTTTTAGCACAGGCCTTTCTTGGTGGTTTCTTCGCCCCTTAGGAAGATATGCATATGTATATATATATATATATGCTATTATATATGTATATTTATACATGTAGCGGGGATCCACTAGGTATCTAGGGAGCCAAGTTGTATTCAAGGACTTCTGAAGGTTCAGGCCATGGGCGCTTGCCTCTGCAAGACGGCTTTATGACGAGGGTGCGAGGCGCGCAGGTTCAATTAGCGATGAGTTTTCTTGTGAGCTATAGTCTGAACTCCTTGAAGTGGGTTATTTGGGGGGTTATATAGGGGAGTTTTATAGGGCTATGAAGAGGGATGCTAGGAGTTTAGACTATAACTCTGGCAGGTATACCCTCAGCCTGTCCTAGAATGACTGTTGTCCAAATCTCTGTATTCAGCAAGGAGGTATCTCAAGAACTTCAAACCTAAGACCAAAAACTCTAGACCCTTGATTTTTCCATACCACCTCGATTATTGGATACATGGAACTTTGGGGTTCCACCATGAGATCATGGTGGGGACATAGGATGTTGTTATGCCTCCCCTGAAGGTCCAAGGACCCAAATATGAGGGCTCTGTGTACTGAAGCCACTGAGGTTCTGGTATGTGGTACCTGAATTCTATAGGGGTTAGATTGGGGTAATATAGGGATAACGGAAAAGGAAAGGGAAACTACTATGTTATAATGGGGATTATATAGGGATTATATAAACAATCATAGTTGGGTACTTGGACCCTAGTTGGGTTCCTGATTGCTTCCCTTTTCAAGATGCTAGTTGTATCCTCTGAGAACCACTCTCTATGAACGAACCTTGTTTCTCTGAGAAGCCGCTTGAGGTTGGGGGCTCCAGGCGGAGTACGCCGGAGATTAAAATCCGCAAAGAAGATAAGTTTCTCTTTACAACCTTTACAATGCCCTGTGCCTTGGATTCCTTGTGATTAGTGGTCCTGCTAGTTCTATATCTTGAGTGCCGCTGAATGGATGAGGCAAGGTTCGCTGATTGCCCGTTGCTGCCCAATGCCATGGAAGAATTGCATGCAACTAGGGAGCAAGGCGTTGGATCTGACAGTTTGTGAGCCATTTTGTTAGCCCTTCAGAAGGCACCATTATTTCATCGCATCGAGTTCTATTGAGAAAGGAGCTCTGGGGTGTGTTTTGGGAGCTTTCTGGGTTTACTGCAGACCTTCGTCTCTTGAAAAGTGTGAATTGTTGGACAACGTGTGTTTTCAACAGCTTGCTGCTGTAGCGTGGTCTCAGGAGAGGCAGTAGCTGGACCGGGAACCTAGTACGAAAATGGCGTAGAGACCGGGTGCTGGCTAGGTCTTTTGTTCGGTTCGCATGTCACGGAGCATCAAGGAAGGATGGTACTTAGGTACAAGATGCATGTAAGGTACTTTGTCATGTCTTGATATTCTTGTTGTCCTGAGCCTTAATAGTATGGCTGCCAGTTGCAACAGGGCTTTGGCTCTGAGTGCTACTGGTATGGTGAATGTTTCGATCTATACTAGAAGTCCTCCTGTCATCACTATGAACCAACAGCCTGAAGAAGGCACGGTGCTACCGGGCAAGATCACGCTGGCTGCCTTTCTGAGCTGCTGCGGCTCAGGCGCCGAGTTTTGACTTGTCTTCGTTGCTTCTTCTATAGGGGCCTCCAAAATGATGTTATTATAACCTTACTAACAACCAAAAAAAACATAATTGTTAGTGGGGTTCTGAGGCCGGTCTAGTCTTAAGAAATACCGATCTGTCCACAAGAAAGCAACGCTTGCCAGGCAACAGCAGCTCGGAAGATGCCACGGAGTGCGCCATGGGGCGATTTACGGATCTGGGCTGCTTGGCAGCACTTGCTGTGGCCCAGCGCTGGCTTGACCAGGGATTTTGGATTTTGCAAAATGAAGGGGCTCATATATAGATTGCAGAGTACCATAACCCGCTTGTATACAGAGCCCACCAGAGAGGGACCCACAATTTTTGAAACCCCTATTTCAGGTGTTCCTCCATTTTGCGGGGTTTTCCCAGTGACCGGAACCGGCTTGCTCCTGATGCAAAACCTCTGAGGGGATGTCATGTTCTTCCTAGGTGACATCCACCACTCCCCCGCCAGCAGGTAAATGTAGCATTGAGGGTCTACTGAGGCAGGTGTTGAGTTTTGAGATTAACCCACCCCCAAAGAAAAGTGGGTCATTGTGGGAAGTCAACTTATCCTTTCAGGTTATACTGCACTAAAGACCCAGTAAGGCATGCGAGGTATTGTTTTTGCTATAACATGAAAAGTATCTTGCCTCACGTGTGCAGGTGAGTGCGAGTCGTGAACCCCGTGTTGGGTCCAGGTTACGGGAGTACCTTGATGAAGCGGCCTATGACCGCATCAGCATAGGTGTTTTGGCGTTTTGGGCCCGTATAGTTTAGGACACCCCCCAATCTGTAATAGTGGTATAAGAACTTTTTAGCAGGACCCCAACATAGTCCTTACTATCCCTTATAGAAACCTGGTACTGGGTGGGGCCCACCTCGCCCATATAGTTCATTCTATCCAGCTACATGACCCCCAAAAAAGAAGTCTGGAACAGCAGACCCGTGACCCTGACCGCCCAAGTGCACGACAAGGGTCGCATTGAATCGGCATGCATTCAGGCGGCTACAGGTCCAGCTATTTAGTGATTGGGTACTAGGATTTCTATGCCAGGAGCCTCCTTGTACCCTTA
The DNA here is from genome assembly GCA_905231905.1 of Symbiodinium pilosum. Classification (NCBI taxonomy): domain Eukaryota; class Dinophyceae; order Suessiales; family Symbiodiniaceae; genus Symbiodinium; species Symbiodinium pilosum. The sequence goes on from CAJNIZ010038291.1 coordinate 56,228, forward strand.
ATTGGGGATATATGGTCCCTAATAGTAGGTACTTAGGCCCTAATAGAGGGTAGGAGGAGGGTCTAGGTGAACAATATTTGTAGCTCAGGCTTTGAGGAAGTCTTTGGTTGCTAGGTACTTCCACTTGTGCAATAGGGCAAGCCCCGAAGTTGCACATTGCAATTCCCCAACAAAAAACTTGGTCGATAAGATTCTCAAGGGGATGCTCAGCTGCCAAGAACCTGCTGCGCGTTTTACCGGGTGTGTTGGATCAAATCGATCTTGAGGTCTGCTCTAAACTGACCTAAGCCAAACATAATTGGAGGATTCCGTCAACCTTACTACCAAAGGGTGGAAGATTTAAGAGGGGAGGGGATAGCTGGTACTCTCAGGGCGCAGCACAGGCTCTGCAGGACAAATACCTCTGGCAATCACCCGCAGCGAGTGTGATGCGATGCTGAGTTGCATTTCAACGGCTCTTACAGAATCCCTTCCCCAGAGGGTCCATGTACCCAATAATTTGGTACTTGGTATTTGGGTAGTAGTAGTAACAGTACAGGTTTTGGGTAAGTATATGATTTTTAGGTACTTGGCCTCTTAGGCTTCCCCTGAATACAGCCCCTCCAGCCCTCTAAGAATGAATGCCGCGACATGGCACCATTGTATGTTTAGGTGAATGTTTACTAATGGCGTGATTTTACATGGTTGTGCCTATATATGGGACCCCAATATAGACCCCAGAGGACTATTCTTCTTTTTTATGTGGGCCCTTTCAATGGGACTCCTAATTCTGAAAACACCCACAGAGTGATGATAAGGGTTCCAGCATGGAGCCAGTTTCCCTTGCAGATTCATTTTGTCCATCAAAAGCGCGATATCCTTTCTGGGGTTCACTGGCAAAGGTTCCTGAAGAAAAGGGGCCATGTATCGCTTTCAGTCCCTCCATCAGAAACCCCAATTGCCGTCTTCCCAGCAGTTCGTGATGACTTGGAACCATCTTAACATGCAATATAGGCTCCCCCAAAACGGCCTGGCAGCAACAACGGATTGGCATCCACATTCTAATTTATGAGGGCCTCAGCTCCTGAACCCCCTGAACCACAAACTTCCCCTACAGCCCCTAAATTCGCAAAGCCCAACAACTACCCAACATGGTGGAGAACCTTCCTTTGCTTTGCCTTGCCTTTTGCGCACATGTTCTCTCCACTCAGAACTTACGGAGCTTTCTTCCCCTCATTGTTATGTGGGTTTTATTGGAGTCCTCAACATCAGGGATGATGGATTCCTTCTTTCGGGCCTTTCTCGTGCCTGTATTTGATTATGATCTAGTCCCGTGCCGAAAGTTCACCTGTAACAACGATAACGGCGTGGTCCTTTGGGATAACATGTTCCCTGATTGTTTCAACAGGGGAACTAAATGCTTAACTGTTTTAGGGGGCCCTGAAGTACCACTCGGATAAGACAGCCGGGTTCAGAGTATGGAGAGTAATCAGCTGCAAAGTACCACTGCCAAACAAGATGTCACCCCTTTTCAGCAGTGTGCAGGGGCCCTTCAATTGAAAAGAGGCTTAGCGGGGCCTTCTTCTATACATACACTCAGATCACAAAGGAACAAGCAATATTGGGAGTTCTCTCAAGTTTCTACATTTGAACATCTACTTCACTCAGTTAATCACTTGTCAACACAGGGCTTCAGATTTGCAACCCATCTCCGCATCCTTCTTGGCCAGCCATGTTCCAGAACCGGGTTTCGCGAAACCTGGAGATCCTTCCGTAAGCTTCCATGTACCCCATAATTGTGTATGTGGGATCTGGGTAATAGTAGTTCTAGCACATGTGGGGAAGTACATGATTATCGGCCAATTGGACCCTGATGGCCTGTTCATATGAGAGTTTAGGGTTTTGGGCTTAGGAAAGTTTAGGGGTTAGGCTCCCATATAATCTGAAATGGAGGACTCCGTAATCTCCTCACGACCTCCTATGATAGTTTGTACATTGACAAACCCCACATAGCCGATGCAAAGGATACTGCAGACACCTCCGTCTTAGGAGAGCTAACACCCTAAAACCCCTGAACCTTTAATTTAACCCTAAATCCTAGAATGTGGCACTAAGGATGGGGATTCGGTGTCTCGGCTGGCAGTGTCGACTTTCTTGGACTTCTTCCGCCAAAATGTCAGCATCTGTCATCCGAAATACGTAGAGTAGCATCTCTTTATGAACCCCAACCCTATGAGTCCAGTTACCTAAATAATAAGTTCTGGGTTCTACAAACCTCATAGTTACGTATGTCAGTACGTAGCCTAATATCTAGGTAACTGGAAGCCCTGGGAAGCCTTAAAGCCTAGTTACAGCATGATATGCCGCCAAACCCTATCCTAGTCGTGCACATCTTTGTTGCAGATCCACATTCAGGGGGCTCAAAAGGTGGGATGAAGGTAGGTGGGTTAAAGGATCCCTAGTATATACTTCATTACGTTGGGGCTTATTTTTTATAGGCCACATTCCTTTACCCCACCCTTTAAGCCCTCTGACACAGCCTGCCCTCAAAGATCCTAGGACGCCTGGAAAAGCCAATCTCGGGGTTTTGTTCTTGTACGTGCCTGAACAAGTAGAAAAGGGTTCGGGTATACCGTGCTATAGCTGACATTATACAAGGGACAGTCTAGGTAGGTTGTTGTTTAAGGAACTTAAAGTCAAGTTACTACAGTAAGATAGCCCTATGTTTTACTATATACCAACAGTATGGCAACTTGATTGAAGTTCCTTATCAGCAACCCAGCAATATCAGTCACATTATATTTTTCAAGGAAGACATTACTTATGTAGTTAACGCTAGACAATGGATGGAATGATATGCTTAACATTACATATCTGGGCGTGTACATTGTCTGAAGATGGGGAGGGCCTGTGGAGGTGGCCTGTGAAACTGAATGCATAAACCCAACTAAATAGCATTAGGACTTAGGGTGCAAAGTTGAGGGGTATGATCGCACTGTAAGCCTGAGCGCAGTAACAACAGATTCCACCCTGAAGCCCTGAGTTTCCAGGTGTCCAAATGAGCTATGAGTTGTGTTGCTTTCGCCACTTTGGGGAAAGGATCAAAGTCACATACAGGAACCGTCTTGTTAGCATGATCATGACTATCACCAGCGTGACATAAGGCTAAGTTGGGATTTGGAGGAGGCTGTTGGAAGTCTTTCTTCACATGCGCCCATAAAGGGATCCTGAGGAGCATTGGACTCTCTAGAAGCTTCTGGGATTCGCTTCTTGCCTAACCTTAAACCCCTAAACCCTGAATAGTAGCTTCCATTGTTTGTTCCATTATCCCTATATAACCACCCCCTCTCCCTGTATTCCCCTATACCCCCCCATAAACCCTAAGCTGCCACCTAGGGAGGAGTGGCTTCCTGCTTTTGTTTTGCCATTCAACCCCATAAATTGTACCTCATTTCATTCCCCACTACCAAAAACACAAATAAGCGCTAAACCCCAAAATCGTAGAACCCATAGTAGATTTCATTTTCTTGTTCCCCCACAAATGCACCAGACCCCCGAGGGCTCCAGTTACCCATATGATGGGCTTCTGGGCTCAGCCCAGTAGCCTAGTGTTTGGGTAGCTAGGAGCCTTGGAGGCCTTCAGAAACATCCAAGAATCTAAACCCTCTAAACCTGTAACTCGCCAGGCCCAAACCACTAGTAAGATCATTTTTTGCGCCATTGGCGTGAGGCAGACAGCGGAGCCTTGCACGACTCCCCTTGAGGCACCTTTTGGCATCTTGGGGTTTGGGTACTTGGGGCTTTTTGGTGTAGGGGTTTAAGGGTTTAGCGTCTACTAACCGTTCAGGGGTTGCGGGTTTGAGGTCCCTTGACGGTTTATTGTCAGAGCTCTTCTAGGCCTTCTGCAAAGGTACTAGTAATTGTGGTACAGGGCATAGTGAAGTATGTTCTTGCTGGGCACTTTGGCACTTAGTGTGGGGATAGAGGGTAGGATTGGTCCAAGGTTTAGATGCAGAGCTTGGGGCTTCGAGGTTCATCACCAGGTCTACTTGCAAGTTCCTACCATGATCACGAAGAGGATTACTTTTACAACTAGCTTGTCTGGCCTTGTCTTGCCGAGATGTAGCAACCTGCGATAACATACGTTCGACTTGGCAACTTGACTTCCTACCCAAGCCGTTTATCAGAGCGTGCTGTCGACCTGTCTCCAATTGCTGATCGTAATAGTGCTTGTGACCAAGCAAGAGCAAACGTGTAAGTAGCCAGACGGTCGAGGTGTTTGTGAGTGTAGTGTCTAAAAAGCAGCGAAGCGGAACAAGTATGATAGAGCATCATGTCGCTGACTTGTTGAGGCAGTGCGTCTGCGCAATTGTAGACTAAGCGCTGCATAGGGTTTTAAGTCCTGCAGCATCACTCCGCGCTTGTCCGCAAAAGCAATGGCCAAAGAAAGCGCGCAATATGTCAGAGACTTTGCACAAACTATACGAGTGACATCGACGGTTTTGGCTGTCATCAGCCCCTGCAACCCAGCCCTTGTTTTAAAGCTAGTCCGTCAGCCCCAACCGGTATGTTCTCACCTCAACCTAGACACCAAATCTCCCTGACAGTCTAAGTAGCTAATAGACTGTGCACCTTCAAAGCCAGCACTGCAATTTCTAGCACCCCCAAAATCCCAAATAAGCAGCTGTTGGATGCATGGACCCGTACCCTATCCTCGTACCCAATAATTGTGTACTTCCCCGTAATCTGCGTTACAACTACTGTTACCAGGGCCCTACGTACCCAATTGAGATGTCAACCACAAACCCCAACTCCAAATGCATGGTTTACGGCTTCAGGCTAGGGTTTAGGGTTCGGGGCACAATACAGGCCCTCAAAGTTATGGTACCTTTTCGGTCATAGATTGTGTTACAGCACCTACTATGTAGGAGTACCAAACTTAGATCCTAATTTTGAGAACTACCGCACATAGTGTAGATATCCTCCGGGCCTCCAGGCGAACACTTTGCTGCCTGAACCCTAAACCAGGGTTCACCTACTTACCACAAGCCATATTATGCAAACATTCTGAAGTTTATTAAAACCCAAATCCCAGGCACCCAAGTATCCAGCACTGGGGCCTTTACCCTTTCGGGGTCCAAGTACCCAATAATCATATACGTACCCAAAACCTGTGCTAAAGGTACTATTACCCAAATCCCAAGTACCTAATGATGGGGTACTTAGACTCTCTGGGTTATATAGGGCAACTGTCCCGGACAGGGGCCTGGCTTCGAAGCCACAGCCACCCACCCGCTCGCACGATGCCTCCGCGAAGCGCATGCCGGCCTACTGCGCGCTCATGCAGGAGCGGGCGTGAAAAGCGAGAGATCTTAAGTGGGGGTTTAGGGTTTAGGGTAAGGTCAAAATGTTGGTCCCTTTTTGGGTACCCTAAATATTAGGTGCCGTATTATAATGGGGATTCAAAAAGGGACCATAATTTTAACAACCACCCAAGTATGCAGGAGAACTACCAGGACCCTCCTTGTACCCTTGAATTGGGGTAAATGGCCCCAAATTGTGGGCATTTAGGGTATATAGGGGGTAGATGGAGGGCCTAGGCAGGTTGGGATACTTGCCAAGCTGCCTTTTCTTCATAAGTGGATCCATATGCACGAGTAGCCTTTGGGCTTTAGAGTTCAAGCCAGATAGCTCTTGCTCACCTACTTAAAGCTCCCTAAAGCTCCCAGTACTTAATAATCATATACTTACCCAAAACCTGTGCTATCACTACGCTTACCCAAATCCCAAGTGCCTAATTATTGGGTACATGAACCCTATATTATATACCCCTATATATCCCCTGTAAAGGGACCCAATTATTGGATACATAGACCCTAAACCCTAAATCCTAAACCTTAAACCCTATATACCCCTATATCCCCTTTTAAGCTAATTATTGAATACATGGACCCTCTGGAGCTAGCAACTGCAGAGCCTCACTTCCCTCGAGCTGTCTTCGGCCGCAACTACGCCCCAGCCCAACGGAGTTGAGGATTAGGGTTTAGGGTTTAAGGTTTAGGGTATAGGGTTTAGGGTTTGGGGCTTAAGGTTTAGGGTATAGGGTTGAGGGTTTAAGGTTTACGGTATAGGGTTTAGGGCCCCTGAAGCCCTACATCCTGAACCTTTGCATGGCCATGCTCGCGCAATGAGAAGATGCGGAGTTGGTTGCTGTTAAGGAACTTAATTTAAGTTGTTATATTGCGGAAACCATATTACTTGCTATATATACCCATTATGGCAACTTAATTTAAGTTCCCTAACAGCAACCCAGGAAACTGGTCAGAAGCGACCAGGTTGGGAATGGACTTGAAACCTAACCTCACCCACAAATGCTGGATAGTAGGAGAATAATACAGTGCTGAGCTGACAAATAGCTGGTGGAGAGTCCTTCCTTCATAAACCCCAGATGCTGGCAAATCTACTGAAGCCGCAAACCCAAGGGTCCGTGTACCTAATAATCATATACTTACCCAAAACCTGTACTACAATTACTAGTACCCAAATCCCAAGTACCTGATTATTTGGTACATCGACCGTCTGGGAAAGTCCGTACATCAGGATTTAGGCTTTCGGAGTTTGGAGGTCTAAATATAACGATGCCTTCCATCATTCGCTAATGTAGACCCATGATTGATAAGCCCCTTCCTTTTAAGCGCCTTAATATCAGGATCCCCATTATAATTCCTATTGAGGGCTAGGTGGTTTGTTAATCAGGGGTCTGGGTTACATTTATGCTGATGCCTATCCTCATCATAGTGTTGTTGTTTGACTGATGCTATTCTTATCCCTAGGGCTCCCCGTTATACCTAAACAGTAGGCTGCTGGGCTATGTAACTATGGACTATATAGAACCCGGAACCGATTTTTAGGTAACTGGAGCCCTAAGGTATACCATGCTGTATAGGTTGTTGTTGCTTGCAGCAAGTGCAGAGTGGGTTCTCTGGGAATAATATCTGGTGTATGTGTGTAATTGCATTGGGTGTCCATTTGGGGGAAACGGAGGTAATTACAATTGCTATGCTATATGATTCCTCTGTTGATCCCGAAGAACCTTGAAATCTGTATATCCTTGATTGGCCGAGACACTGTTTGAGTTTTGCCATTGCCCTCTGGAAGTGGGCTCCTTCTTAGCTATTTCGAGAGGATAGGTCGTTCCCTAAACCCGAAACCCTAAAACCCTGTCCTAAACCTTGAGCAACCCTAAAACCCAAATCCTGAACCCTAAAACCTAAACCCTAAAACCCAACCCTAAAACCTAAACCCTAAAACCTAAACCCTAAAACCTAAACCCTAAAACCTAAAACCTAAACCCTAAAACCTAAACCTTACATCGCAAGTTGTGTTTGGTTGTCGCAGGAGACGGCTCCAGGCTCCTGGAATTCATGCATGCTGCTCGCTTTTTTTTTGTGGTTTAGGGTTTAAGGTTTAAGCGCTTATAGAGCGTAGGTTTCAGAGTTTAGGTTTTTGGGGGGTTTGTGGTTTCAGAGTTCCGGGCCTGGGGCTTGGGGGGCTAAGCTTTGGCGTCTTTTGGATTTGTTGGGGATTTGCAAAAAAATGGAATGCGAACCTGCACCAGCATGAGCATGATCCTGGTGTAAGCCATTTCCCGGGTTCTTTGCCGCTGGAGCGAAGGGTGGCCCAGGTTTCGGAAGATTTTCAAGCCCTAGGGCTCCCAGCTACCTAAATAGTAGGCTACTGGGTCATGTAAGTATGGGGTATAAGAACCCATTATTCAGGTAACTGGAGGTCTAGGCGAAGAATTTCTGAACAGGTTACACACAGAGTCGTTTCATCATTCAGCGTGACCTGCAAATGCTTATGATGTTTCACCTTGACTGTAGTGAGCCCCGAGCCCGTTCATTTTTCTTCGAGATGTTTGAGTTTTCAAGCGTTTCAGAAGAATGAAATGTAGTCCAGTCAGGATTTCTTTCTGTTGGAAGCTCCAAATGCATTGTTCTTTCGCTTCTTTGAATACTTGCTGAGTTCCCAGAGGTGTTGCTGAGCTACTGTCTCGTCTTAGAAGTGACGGCCTCGTCTGCATCTCGATGTGTACGTATAAAAGATCATTCAGGTATGTGAGGGGTTGCTGAACGACCCACGTTCTGACAATTCACTTTATGGCAGATTGGAAATCACAACAACCATTCAACGGCGTACAAGAGCTCTGACCTAAACCTAACCCTGGGGCTCCATAAGCCATTTGGAGCCTCAGGGTAAACCCTAAACTCTACCCACGCCAAGGCATTCGGCCCTCCACCCCAAGAACCTCCTGCCTAATCTGGGTTGCTGTTACGGAACTTGTTTTAAGTTACTTTATCGGGGAAACCCTATTATTTACCATCTATACCCATTATGGTAACTTAAATTAAGTTCCTTAACAGCAACCCAGTAATCCTATGTCTACGCGAATCTCCAACTATCACAGCAATCCCAAACAGTACAACTTGAAAGGCTCCCCGGCAATGCTGTTTGCATCATGTATCCATAGATAATCCGAAAATATGCCCAACAGGAAAACCTCAGTCCCTGATTCCTAATCCCCAGACCCTAAACCCTGAACCCTAAACCCTATCCCATATCCCCTAATAACGCCTCAAAACTGGAACCGAGGCCTGCCACACAAGCAGCCGCTTGGAATTTGCAACTTCATCCTTTCTTCAGTCTAGGAGTTTAGAGATATTAACTCAACAGTTGTTTCGGGTTAAGGGTTTAGGGACTCGGGTCTAGGTATCTGGATTTAGGGACTAGGGTTCAGGGCATAAGGTTAAGGGTTTAGGAAGTAAGGACATTATCCACAATAGTGGAAATCGAAACGGACAAGACCATGGAACATGACATGGACATTTAGATGATTTCCCGGAAATTAGGGTCCACTTTTTTTGGTGGGGCGGGGGGGGGAGGGGTTGCATAACAAGGGTTGGAATGTACTGTGGTTTATCTTATTGGCCTTCCCCATTTATGGAACCTGCCCTTGTCATAGCAGGAATGACCGAGGTTGACAACAAGGACGATGGTAGCAACCAGAACTGTAAGAATTCGCAATGCGAATGGTGCTGTATGTATTAATATGGTGTCGTGAGATGCCCTACTTCGAGGTTCAGGGTATTCATATCCCACAATGACCGGTACATATAGGCCAATTGCAACCAGATCGCAACACGGAGGCGGGCCTATAATTGAGGCATGAGTACGAACATAAGCCAGGTACCACAAACTGGGTATGTTGGTATCTGGTTGCTTATCTTAGTCGAACCCCCGACCGCTTTGGCATAATGCAACTCCTAACAATCTTACGGAAGTTATGTTTAAGACAAGCCCCCGCACACTGACACCTAAACCCCAACCCTATACCTGAAACCCTCCCGTAAGTCCTGAGCCTTGAAATCTCAACCGTCTCTGAGATACTTCGATGAACATCTTCAGAGTTGCCAAAGTTGGCTCCTTATACCTTGATTGGGACAAAGGTGGAGTCTTTGCCGCAGCTGAAGTGTTTAAGGTCCCAGGCTTCCTTTAAAAAGGATGATGGCGAGGGTCGGGATGGAGCAAGATCCCTAGCGGAGGGTTGCTTGTTGTAATTGTGGCCCAGCTTTCAGGCTTATAGGGGGCGTAAAGATGTAGTACAGAGAGACAGAGATAAAGAGAGAGGGATAGAGAGAGAGTCCATGATCCAGTGAACGCTATAACCTCCCTGCCAGAGACATCGGACATTGGGCTGGAGGCTCGCCTCTGCGGCACCTTCGGGTGTCGCATAGCCTAAAGAAGAAGAAGGCTACGGCTGTGCCAGATAGCGCCGATAGCGGGGT
>CAJNIZ010038302.1:0-13045 GCA_905231905.1 Symbiodinium pilosum
CCCAACCCCATCGAAAGCCAGCTGCTCACGGATGGCGAAGTTTTGCGCAACAATTGAATTGGAACAGCTTGCTAGGCATGCGCACCGTTACCATTACGTCAGCCCTCGTGCCTGTCATGTAGAAACAGACTTGAGCCGCAGATCATGTGCGTGTGGCAGCTTGTGATGCGTCAGCTTCGTGCCGGTCACATGTCACAAAGGCCTGAGCAGATTTCGCATGAGAGCTGCGTGGGCCGTTTCCACATTTGCTGCCAGCGTCGTCCGCTTTGTCTCTCAGCTGTGTTTCCTTTTTGCTTGAAAGCGCCTTCTGCACTGATGCCCCTGAACGTGCCATTTCCGAAAGATTCGACTGAGACCAGTTTCGTCGCCAACCAAGTAAGTTGGTCTCACATGGACACCAGCATGGTTCACACACTGCTTTGTTGCAAACATGGCTCCTTGAGCCTGACAGCTTTCAGAATTGCAGATGCATCACGTGTCCAGTGTAAAGAACTGATGGCAACAACGTCTAGGCCGAAAATCCCGGCTGTACCCTCAGCACGCCAGGCTCCAGCTAAGAAGACAGATGGAAGAGACTGCTGTTCAACAATTGCTGTCTGCAAGCAAAACCGCGGTTCTTGGGAGTTCCTGCAAAAGGCTGTCAAAAGAGTAGCTCGAGAAAGATCGTTTCATAACGAGACGCACGAAATGACCGTCGTAGCAGACCATTCTTGCGGCAATGATGCCGGCTGCTTGTTCACACAAAGCCTGGCGGTGGCTGACTGCCCAAAGAAGTTGTGATTGCCGAATTTCACGTGTCTGGGTCGAGTTGGCTTCTTCCATGTCACAGAGAGTCCCAGATGGATGGTGAAGCCACGGCAGTTCTCCAAAAGCTGCAGGCTGGTGAGAGAGGCCACGTCTAGAATGCAAATGCAGTTTGGTCACTGCGGCGCGCACCCCCTGCCACCCCTTGCCGCCTCGGCTCTGCCCAGCCAACATGTACACCCCCACCCGGGTTGACTCCCTTACCATTGATGTTTGACGTTTGAACCGTTTTGCGCAGCCTACTCTCCAACCTTCTGAGCCCTGTTGAGCTGTTGGAGCCTGTTGCAGTGCCTAATGCCCAGGCAGGTGCGCAGTCTATGCATGCTGCCCGCAGGATCAAGAAAAGGACCGAGTCTTTGAATGATTTTCCAATACTTTCTGTGACCAGCGCACTCAACCTGGCGGAAGCCCCTAGGCATTGTGCCAAGTGCCACTTCCCAAGCTTGCAGGCAATGAAAAAACCGAGACTATCGGTGATTCAGCAGATCCTGCCGCAGCTTGTGCGCCAATTCGGAGTTTCAACCTATGCTCCTTGGAAGGCCGTGCGATGGGAATCTATACCCTGGGAACCTTCGCCTTGGAAGGCTGCGCCTTGGAAGCCTTGGAAGCCACCCACAGGACCAACTTGGGAGCTGGACTTTCCGTCAGCCTCCCTTTTCGCCCACAGAAGCTGGGATGTGCGCCCATTCGAGCTGACGTGCGCAGCCAGATTGTCCCATCCTTGCGTTTCGTCTCGTGCACGTGTAGAGGCCGGTCAAAGATCGGATGCCTCAGATGCATCACTTGTTGGAAGCCTGCGTTACCATGGAGCCGAGACACGCCTGCGCAGGTTGATTGCAACGAACGTCACTAGCTTCTGCATCTCCAAGGCAAAGATGTCAAGAGTGATGTGGAGACGTTGGCAGAATTTGATTGCAATGCCAAACACGTGTCGCTCCACGGCTTGCTGCCGCCTTCCACAGAGAAAGGTTCAAAACAAAGCGGGTAGTTACACAACGAATTAATGCTCCTTTCTGCTTCCGTCAGTCTGGGGCACGTTTGGCTGTGCTCAGCCGTCTGGACGAGCCTTGTTGAGCCTCGAAATTGCCTGCAACTGCCAGCACTAAGGTGGACGGAAGAGCTCCAAGACTCCACATGACGAACTTCTGTAGCACTAATGCATGCGCGATTCAAAGGAGCATGTCCGGGACCCGTATGACACCTCCCATGAGTTTGAACAAACGAGCGCTGGCGAAATCGCAGCCCGAAGTGTTTAGAGGCACAGCGAGAGTGGGGCCACCCACAAGGCTGTTGCCGCCACAAAGGCTGCTAGGACTGCTTGCACGAGCACCGAATGCCTCAGGGCCAAACAGGTGCAAGTCAAGTTTTGGCGAGCTCAGTGGCGGGCATGCCACGATCTCGAGCGAGGAAGGCACCGTTCGATTCCTCAAATGTTTTCGCAGACACGTTGCCGGGCTTGCGAGACACGCCTCGTCCTAAGGCTTCTGCAGAAGGTGCCGGCAGGCTGCGGCTGCAGAGCTGCTTTCAGACACCGGCTGTTCTCGCGCCCAGCCGCAATGTCGCATTTCCATTTCAGTCTTGAGACTTTGGACTTTGGAAGTAGATCCTCCAGCTGCCAGGTAGGAAGGACGGTGCTTGTTCGGGCCGGGTGCCATTCTTCCCACGGCTGCGTCGTTAATTCCAGAGCTGTTGTAGCCTCACCCCCACCAAAGCAGGTAAGCTGATGGGGCAGTGCCTGGCCCGTCAGGGTATGCAGTTTGAAGTTGTCACAAGTGAGCCAGTGTCTGATCCAACTGACATTTTATGGCGTGGAGCCTGTCAGATACCTTTCTTGAGAAACACACACTTACCTCCTGGAAGGGTACTGCGTGTGAACCCAGATTGTTGCCGACCCATGCTGCCTGCGCAGGTGAGTGGCCCTCTGCTGGATGTCGCGAAAATAGCATTGCACTGCACCTCTTGCTGCTGCACTTGCACGGTGCCATGTCCGTTGCTGACCGTTGGTCTGTCTTCGGACATCTTCCCTGTGCTTCAAAGCCCCTGTCACGTGCCTGATCCGCTGCAGCCTCCGGAGCCCTGTACCTTCGCAAGATAGACTGAGGCACTTGGTGGTAGCCAGCGTTTAGCTTGCACTGTGCAGCAACTACCCCGCCCTTGCCAACAGCGTTCCGCGGGAACCTTGACCATGCTGCCTGAACGTGGCATGAAGTTGGGTGTCCATTTTGTGGCGGCGGTTGCGACTTGTCAGCCTAGGCCTAGGCTTCGTGAAGCACCTCATGTTCAAGTCAGCCCAGCAATTCCGAAGATTTGATGAAGTGACCCGCTATTGCAAGCCAACTTGCACGGGAATATCTGCACAAGCGCTCGCCATGGCCACCGCGAAGTTGTGACACTCGTGAAGCTTGCAACCTGGGCCAGCTCAGCTTGCACAGCTTGCACTGCAAAGGCCTCTACGGCTTGTGGGGCTTCACAGCCTTCGCTTGCATCAGAGCTCAGCCGGCCCGTGCCTTCACAGCGCCGATAGCGCCGATAGTGCCGAGAGCTAAAGCCCTTGCTGCGATAAATCATTCTTACAAGGCGCATTGCGGCGTTCTGACTGCACTCAGGCATGGCCTTTCTTGCCACACTTGCGTCCAGGCATGGTTCCAGCTTGCATAACTTTATCTCATGCAAGGCAGCCTAAGTTTGTGCAGCACTGGCCACGCCTACTGGTTTGTCAAGCATCGCTGAGGGCCGTGTCTCAGGAGATGCCACAGATCAAGCATCGCTGCATACAGTTTTGCAGTCTGCCTGCTTGTTCTGGAAGTTTCGTTTGCAGTTGTAGTCGTCGAGCATGCCCGATGAATCACTAAGTTCAAGCAGTTGGTTGGATATGTCTCTGTCAGCACGCACCGGCTCATAGGCATGCGCGTCTCTCCCAACGGTGCCTGTGGATTTCGTCAAGCCTGCTGCTCACACACCACCCAAGTGAGACTCAGAAGGCAATAGCACGAAGTGCAGTTTACATTTTGTGCTTGACGCTTCGTTGACCCGATCTACAAATGCTGCTGGTAACAAGTCTGTATGACAGGTTGCCGCAGTTTTGCCAGGATAGCAGCTCCAGCAACTCCCTGTGTGCCTGTTGGAAGCCGCCTTAGTAGCAGGCGCCGGATGCGGATCGCTTGCAGCTTACGGCGGAGCAAGCGTTCATACAAGCTGTGATGTTGGACGGGCAGGGCATCACAAAGCAAAGCATGCCACTTCTTGAGCTTTACCTGACAAGTTCGATTTGGGCATTGCCAGTCATCAAGGGCTCAATCACACAAGCATTCCATTCTGCCAGCGCTGCTGCTTGTAGATGGCCTGATAGTGGGAGAGCACCCAGCACTCAACTGCTAAGAAGGGCATGAAGTGCCAGAGCTTCGTGGATGGCCTGTAGTCCTTTTCAATCTTGCAGGTAGCATCAGCAAATGCCCAAAGGCCAGCGTTGAAAAAGCTTAGACCTAGACCCAGCCAGGCAAGTCCGACTGAACGTCTTGCAAACACCTGCCAGCACCTGTGCCTGTCAGTGCCATGCCTGCCTGTCGCGCTTGCGCTCCCCACGCTCTCTGCCACTGGCCCTGTCAAGCCCTGTGAAACAGCAAGCCATCTCTTCTGTTCCAGTTAACCGTGCCTTGATTCACACCAAGTCCAGGACGCATAGGGCCAGGGCGGCCAGATTTTCAAGTACTTTTTTCCGTCGCGCGCGGTTCGTCGTTGTCGTGCAGGTTCGGCGGCAGATAGCGAGTGCGGCAGCTGCGTAACAGCTTCGGTCCAGTCGCAAGTCGGGGTGCATGTTCAGCTTGGCCTCTTCTCAAAATCCTCTGGCCAGGGTCTTCATTCTGAAGCGTTCAAGCTGAACACACCGTCGTTTGTGGAGGTGTGTGTCGAGGCTGCTCTCTTTGGAGCTACTAGGCCTTGGCACCTTGGGCCAAGCTAAGTCCAGCCATCAGCCTGTATGTGAACTAAGCAGCACTGCCAGCCGCAACTATTCGACGAAGAAAAAGAGAATATGGAGAACATGGGCTGCAGCCTGCTTTGGCCAGCAAATGTTTGTGGCTTGACACAGCTTCCCCGACTCAAAATTCTTGGAAGCAACGCTAGGGCTGCCATGACCCTTGCACAGCATCGCACCTTCACCAAGCACAAGGAGCCACCCATCTTGGTTCAGAAGGCTCGCAGTACGAGGCGGCTGACACTGTCACCGTCGCTGCCAGGACGGAAGCCCTGCAAAGGCTCTCTGAGATCCCGAAGAACCTGCAGCTGCCGCAGCTGCATCGCTCTGCATCACTTTGCTAAGCCTGAGCACACTTTGCGCCTTGGCCTTGGCATGACTTTACTTAGCAGGTCTGCCTGCACCGTGTGACCGTGTCCACTACCTGGACTCCTGCGCGCCCTACGTGCAGACGACAACCCGTTTCTGGCCAGAGGCCTAGGCACCTGGGAAGGCCACTGCTCAAGGTAATGGTGCGACCCATGGCAACCAAGCAGCATGTGACCTCCACCAGGAGGCACGCTGTGAGGAATGGCTTGTTCAACGCTTGCCGGTAGTGCACTTACGGCACACAGTTTGCCAGAGCAGAGGTTCTGCAAGCCAGTGCTGCTCTAGCATGTGCTCCAACCCCAGGGCGAGCGCCAGTGTTGTTGGGAAGCGTTAGCCCAACCGTACCTGCGTCAGGTCATGCGTCAGCCACAACAAGTCAGCCGTGGACGGCGAATCACTGCACTGCGATGCGCTGGCTTTCCTTGAGCTTCAGACCTTGACGAAGCGAGTGCTGATCAAGCGGAGGCTTTCATGCAATCATAAGCCGTGATGGCCCTCCTATGCATGCATTCCGTGGACGCAGTCAACCTTGGTGGGGGGCATGCAGCTCCCAAGAAGCTTCGGCTGACAGAGCCTGAAAGGCATGGCTGCAATGCAGATTCTGATGGAAATCTTATGTTTGGAACTTTTAACTTTTTGGATAGAGCCGAGCAACCTGAGCATATTCCTATGCAGACCCAAAGATCTGGCTTGGAACGCTTCGTGGCTTCCCCAGCTGTGTCCTGCTCATAGCCCATTACATCATGCTTTTCAGCAGGGTAGGCGCTGCTTGAGAGCCCCAATGTTGAAATTGGTGGCTGTCCCGGCTTGGGGTTCTTGGCGTAGTCAACGCTGCGGTGCTGCAGCTGCGCTACAACATTAGACGCGAACCTTAAGCCTCAAGGAGTTGCGCTGGGCAAGGCCAAAGTCGCCAGGTGGCACCACAACTGCATGTTCGATCAACAGTTTGCCCCCGTCCGACAGAGGGAGACAGCTGCTCCGATGCGATGCATTCATGCTCATCGAGCGCTGAGCCATTGCAGATTGCAGGGCTGTGTTAGTGTGCTTTGTTTTTCGGAGTTTGAGGAGGTCGCCCTCCTCAGTGATCCGTGCACCGTCTTGAGGGCAAGCCATCCATCATAGGAATCCCAGGCCCTTCGGTCGCAACAGCAGGTCGAGAAGCAGATCGTTTCAATAAGTTGTGCGACTTGAGATGACGAGAGGGGTTCGAATACCCCCGAGCTAGTCTTGTTTGCATCCCACTGGATTGACGCAAGGGCAGAGAAGACAGCAAGAGCAGCGAACGCCACCAATCTCGCACTTGTCTTTTCTCCCTCTACTGGGGCTCACCTGTCCCATCGCGGAGCTGCCTGCTCCATTTCTGACAGCAACCGCGCGCTGCAAGCGTGAACCTTCAGGCGTTGGATAACAAGAGACGCTCAAGCTCGAGACGCTTGCCCTCAGGGCCCATGCACCTCGCAATGCTTGAAAAAGCTGTGCAGCGTGCTGGCTGGTGAAGCGCCATTGTCACAAGACAAGTTGAAGCCACCTGCTGTTGCGTTCTGCCTGGCGGCCTTTGAAGACAGCATCCGCCACCTGCCATGAGTACGACCAAGGCATGAAGAACATGCTCTGCACATCGTTCACAATTGGCCGCAAAGCGTCTGGCATGCGGAAAATCAAAGAGACGTCTGGTCAGAGCTAGCCCAGCTATACTTGTGGTCGTGTGAGCATGCAGATCGTGTTGAAAGCATTGAAAGCACTCACTTTGTGCAGCGTGCGCTGAGTTGGACTCAAGGCTGTTTCTTAGAGAATCTGGTTCATGTCTGCTGGAAATGCTGCACAGTTGTTCGTTGTTTAATTTTTGGTCACATGTTTCTATGACTCTTGCTTTAGCTTCCAGTAAGTAGTATGCCAGGAAGAGAAAAGCAGGCAGGGCTTGACCCGAACATAAACATGGAGTTCTCCTAGAACGGTATGATCTTGCGACACCCATCGTCCAGATTGTGGCCTTGCTCAAAAGAGCTCAAAGCCAGCAGCTCGTATCGTCTGACATGACCAGCACCATGCAGCGGCAAGTTATTTCCTGCTGCTTCCCCCTAGTCTATCGCTACACTTATGTGCCTGTTTGAAGGTGACATCGAGGTCACATGACCGACTTCACGTAGGCTGAGGGATGGAAGCGTTTCATGCTTGCATGTCGTGTTTGTGCTGACAGGCGCATGGAGTGTTGCATGGAATGACGGCATTTGCCCGCCATGCTGGCCCGAAAGAGTAGGAGGTGGCCATGGCCGCGACGGCTTTATTTATGCGATGCCGCCTATGCCGGTAAAGCGTTCCCAGACCTGCACATTGACGGTTCCAACACCAGAAACCCGGCCTACAAGTAGGGGAAGTACTACATCTTCGCGGACACCTTCACGAGGGTCAGTGAGGGCTCGGGAACTTCGAACAAGCCAATCCTTTACCTTCACGTCCACACCTCGGAGCTCAGCATCACCCAAGCCAGCTGAACCATCCGAACCCTCCCAACTCTCCTTGCCGCAGCTCGGGAGGCCTGGGAGATCGCGAAGGCTCCGCACCTGGGCGAGTTCCGAAAGGGATCGTCGGGGCGAGGAAGGGGAGCGGGCCCAGGAGGGCTCTGGCCCCAGCAACCTGGGCAACCAGGGCAACCCGCCTGCTGTTCAGATAACTCCGGCATTGCAGGCCTTGCCACGACCCAGTCCAAAGCTCGAGCTGAATGAGGCCTTATGGCAAGTACGGGAGTCCGCCATTGACAAGCAACGCGAAGCTGACGCAATGATGACTATGCGGCCAGTAACTCCTCAGGAGCAGCTGCTGAGTTTGTTATCTCCTACGAAAAAAGTCGCGGAGCCTAAGTCAAAATCGGAGGATGGAAGCCCATCAAGCCCATCTAGCCCTACTTCGCCTACGGGTGTCTCAAGAGGCTTCAGCAGGACCTGGGCTGGCCGAGGCTTTCACGCCCGTCGCTTACAGGCAACGGCCTCAAGCGCCTCACTCTCGGAGCCTGCAGCGGCACCAGCGCCATTGAAAACAATCCGCCAGCTTGAGGACGGTGAGAAGATTTTCGACCTCTACTATTGGGAGAAAGTCCTACAGCAAGAGGGCGACGGCGGTAAGGTGGTGGTTTGCCGGCCAAAGGCCCAGCAGGATGAGAATTTTAATTTTGTGATGAAAATCAAAAGCAAAGAATCTCTTCGCGAAGACTTACACGAAGAAGAGTTCGTGCGAGCACAGACAAGGCTCCTGAATTTTCCGCCGCATCCAGGCGTCATACGCCTCAGGGAGGTTTTAGAGGATGAGACTTTCTACTATGTTGTCATGGACAGAGCTTCTGGAGGCCCATTTTTTGAATGCTTGCTTCAGGACGCGGGAGGGCCACATTGATCATGAGCTGCTTGCTGCAGATGCCTGTGCTCTGAAAGTTGGAAGGGTGTGCTTGTATGGCAGGCATCTCGACATTGCAACATTTCATCTAAAGGCATGTGCGCTCGCTTACGGGTAGAAATTTTGCACATAAGCTTTGCAAGCACCACCAGCGTGAAAGCGCGTATGTACTCAAGGCAGAAAGTTTTGCATGTCCTGTTCTGCAGTCTCTAGACCTCTACGTGATTTCCCTGGCCCGGCCCAATCTGAAAGCGCAAGGCGATCATTGACGAAGCCGCGACCTGTTCCAGTGCATAGCTCCTGAAACCACAATCCATTCAACTCCTTCATGGCTTCCTGTCTGATCACACCCAGTACGCATGTGTGTTCGCGAGCTGCCAGGGCTTAATCTCCTGTCTTCCATGTAATGTTCAGAAGCCACCATAGCTCGGCAGAGTGCTCACGGCAAGCTGCAACGCAGTAATTCTAAATGCGCTGCGCTGTTGCTCCAGCAATTGCAGGAGTACAAAGATGGAAACATGCCGCCCTTCGCGGTTTCCAACGTTGCAAGAGACATCTTGGCGACGCTGTGCCATCTTCATAAAGAAGGAATTCTTCATAGAGACATCAAACCTGACAACTTGGTCATGCACATGCAGGATGACCCGTCCACTGGCAACAAGATGCAGAAGGTAGCCCTCATCGACTTCGATCATGCAGATGCGGAGTTCAATCCGCAAACTGCAAAGAATCTTGCCAGGCATTGCTACGGCACGGCTCGGTTCAATGCACCAGAGGCTTTCTTAGGCATGTATTCTGCTGCCACCGACTTGTACAGTGTTGGCGTAATAGTTTATTTGTTGCTCACTGGAACTATGCCTTACCCTGCTGACTTCTTTGAGTTTCCAGACCAGAGTCCGAAGTCACCGGCTGCAAATCGGCGCTGGATGGAAAACGTTGTCATGGAGATGCAAAACCATTCCGTCGACTGGAGCCACGGGACCTTCACAGAGATTCCCCATAGTAAAGACTTTTGCCAGCGGCTTCTGGCATTCGACACGGCAGAGCGCTTTGGCTCTGCTACAGAGGCGATGCAGCATCCCTGGCTGAAATGATGTGGTCAATTCTTCGCAAAATCTTGTGAAGAGGTTCCAACCTCTTTGTGGTTGCATGAGTTACATCCATCTTCCTTAGCTTGCTCCCAGCTTCGAAGGAGTTGTGAGAGTTCTTGAATATGCGTAGAGCTAATGATCGGCAACACCTACGCCATCGGTATTGTGTATAGCTATAGAAGCCGAGCAGGCCCTTTAGCTGGAAATTGATGCGTAGGCGGCTGCCAGCTGTTGAAGTTCCCAGGAATGCCTGTTTCAGTGGCAGCTAGCAAAGACACGAAGATGCATACTCCAAACGGAGCTTGCTTCCAAGGACTGATGCCTAAAGGAAGTAAAAGCACGTTGACATGGCCGTGCCCTATTGCTCTGCTTGCTCCCCTTGCTTGCGCTCATGGCGGGCGTGGTGATTTCATTTGGTGAGGCAGATGTGCAACTCACGCGAAGTCCCATGTGATCGCAGACTGGGGCCCAGAGTGCCGAAAAACCCAGGTGTATGGGTAAGGCACTTGGAATTTCTTTTCTTGCCATGGCTGTTTGCAAAGCAAAAACAAGCCACCATCCCTTGCACCCCATGTTTCCAACACCTTGCAATGACCACGGAGGCAATTGCATTTGGCATCGCTTCGGGAAGAGGTAGACCGAGGCCGCCGCATGTCATGGTCATGCCTTTTGACCCTTGAAGGGACCTCAGGAGTTGTGCTGCATGAGCTATATTCGCACAGTCAGCATCACTACTGATCGCAGGCTGGTGTGTGTTAAGCACCTAGCTCGCCAAGTCCGTGGCTCGGTTGTGCTGAGCCCAGTTTGGTCTTCAGATCAGACAACTAAAAGCCAGGCCCTCAACAACGACAAGCTGCCTTCAGATGAAGAGCTCACGCGTTGACCTCACTCGCAGCTCCGTATTGGTCTTCACATTTGCGCTCGATGCGTATTGTATGTAAAGGATTGTATAAGATGTGAACATGCAAAAAAGAACTGTGTATGCACACAGATGAGTGTTGCGTAGGTGACCAACAGTGTTTGTTGTAGCTAGCTATTCTGCTGTTGTTTGGCCTGCAGCCGGGCTCGAGATTATGGCCTCAGCCGAGAGAACAGATGCCAGCTTCCGGAGACGGCGGAATGCTTGGGACTGTCACGTACCCAGTGGAAATCCTTCCTTGCTGCTTTCTCTCGAGTTGGGTCGCGATTGGGCTTGTATGCTTAGGTCCGCCATCCAAGCGACAAGTGGTGACGATCGTTGTGTGCATCGGGAACGCCGTCGCTTTTGGCTTCTTTTTCTTCCCCCTTTTGAATGAGCCCTCTAAAGTAATACTTAGCATCATCTTCAGCATCTCCTTTGCGCTGACGGCCGTATTTGGCATTTGGACCATGACCGTGGACCCCATGGATGTCAACGTGACCCGGGCTGAAGCTGGGCAGCGTCCAGAAATGGATGCCAGGGCCTACTGCAAAAAATGTGACACCTACGTGCGGACGGATTCGAAGCACTGCTATGATTGCAACAAATGCGTCTCAAACTTTGATCATCACTGCCCATGGCTTAACACATGCATTGGCACACGAAACTACTTCTATTTCTATGCATCCATTTGGTCTCTTCTTGTGATGCTCGCTGTAAGCTCGACTGCAGGGGTATGGGTAATGGCAGAATTTGCCTTATACTCTACGGACGCGCTTGGCCTTGGCAGTGTGTTCTTCTGGGTCACAAGCGCAGTCCTTGCAACAGTGAACATTCCGCTTTGCTTCCTGGACCTCACCCTGGTGGTGTTTCATACTTACTTGTGCATCTCGGACAAAACCACTTATGAGCACCTGACTGGGAAGGTATCACAGAAGAAAGCAAGGTATCAGTGCGAGGATGAGTCAGAGTCCTGTGATGCCTGGAGCAGAGAGGAGAGGGGCATGCAGCACTTTTCAGTCACGGGCCGCTTCGACCCAGTGCAGGGTTTGGCTGGCCAGCGGGGATCTCAGTTGTCACATCTGCCTTAGGGCTCCTTGGGACAATTATCTGCTTCATTCTGCTTCTGTTATGAGGCATCCAGCAGTGGAGGAGGACAGTTCCGTGACCTCATCAGGCGAGTCTTCCAGCGGAAGCTCCTACTATGAAGGCCTAGAAAGTTGCCATTTTTCCTTGTGTTGCCGCCAGATAGGGTGATGTTTCGATCTTGCAAGCAGCGCAGGCGGTGCTGCTGCTGCTTTCCGCGGCCTGGCAGCGAAAGAGGGCGACCCAGAGGTGAAGAAGGAAGTGAGCAGCTTCTTTTTTGGATCCTCCGTCACAGAGGTCGAGGAGCCTCAATTAGCTCAGAGTCCGACGCCCACAATTCCAGCAGAGCTGTCTCTCAGGGCGAATGTAGGCAGGGAGCCTCTTTAATCTCACAACTGTTTCACCATTATGCCAACTTCAAACACCGAAGCGAGGAATTGTATGAAAATGTTTCGGCGTTGCCCGACATGTAAAGAGTTTGAACAGACAAAACCGTCGGATCTGAGGGTTTGTGTGGATGACGACAATTGTAGGGAAAGAGAGTCAACGCCGCCTCATGTGATTTCCTGAAGTAGGGGAATTATGATGACCAGTGCATTACTTTGTCTTTGATTCTGCATCGTTAAAGCAGAAATGTTCTACTCTTTCAAGCACTGAGCCAGTAGGACCCTCTAGAACGCTGACTGGCATTCAAGCAGTACTCCGATGCATAGACTTGGAGAGGCTGCAGGAAGGTTTTTGATTTGGCATCCGCTACTGTACTGGCATGGCCATGAATGAAGCCCACTCGATCCAAACACAAGAAACCGGACAGGAAGGCACTAAGTCTTGGCACCCAGATCCCAGGAAGTCTCTCAATGCGCGTCTTCCCCTGGAAGTGCACTGGGCTCAACGTCAGATGCTGTCACGCTTTCACGCAGGGAAAAAGCTTATACCACTCCCTGAGGCGCCTCAACAAGCAACGTGCTTTGAGGGCCGAGGAGCGGTGCCAGCCGGGCTTGTACCGCTAGGGGTGGATTGAGTTGGTTGTTGGGGGGTGGGAGCGAGGGGGGAGGTTGGGCAGCCGCATGCTGCCCGCAAGTGCGCGAAAGCACAGTCCACCGGAGGCAACACAACTGCCAGATTGTGTTCGGGGCAACGTCATCAGGTGCACTACATGTGTGACGAGAAGCAAAGGAGAGTAGTACCGTACCTAATACAATCCTGGCATTTGAGAAGAAGATTGACAAGGAAGGCAGAATGGATTCCACGCGTGCGCAACTTGCCGATGAAGTTGGTGGGTGCTGATTGTTGAGTATTCCTTGGAGCTTTATTTGACGGATTTGGGATTCACTTAATTATTTTAGGCCTAGCGGCAAGGGCCGGTAACGCCGCCGCCAAGCACTTGGCACGTGTGGCGTGTCAAGACGCAAAGTCGGAATCCAAAAAGACCCCGCG
>CAJNIZ010038302.1:13145-39831 GCA_905231905.1 Symbiodinium pilosum
GCAGAGCGGGGTCGGCGGATTAGCAGGTGTTTATGACACATGGGCGACAGCAAGGGAACATTTGCATAGGTTTAAGATTCAAGAGAAGGGTTGAGGGATTTCTGTCGCATGAAGTTTGGTTGCAGCAGCTGCAGCTATGGCAACTAGTATTCGCATTTTGTTGCCGCGGCTCCACTTTCGGCGCGGGTTCGGCCAGGAGACGCTACGCAAAGCAGACGAGGCGATCAAAGCCCTGGGCCCGGGCCCGAGGCTTTCCACGAAAATTCACGATATCATTAGGGCCCGTCCACAAAATGTTGTTTATCAACCATTTGTCCTTTTACGCTCGCAGATCTTGTCAGCTTTACCTGACAAACTGTTCTAGCTTGTTGCTCGGAGCATTAATTCCCACCTGGAAGGTGCTGAAGATGAAATCATGTTGCCACGGGAGCACAAGATTGCAGACGTAGGTGTGCCGTCTGCGGCGGGTGCAGCCGCTTGTCTTGTGCAGACTCCACTGCCGCTTGCACATTCGTAGACTTCCTTTGCCTGGCTCAACAGGGAATCTTTCAATCTCAATCGTCTGCTGGTACCTCTCATGTGCAAGTGCTACATATACATATGCGGATGAAGGATTAGATCGCTGAAGGGCACTATACGAAATGTTTTCAACTTCTGAATTTTGCTAGCTGTCCAGTTGTGGGCGGCAGGTTTCCGCAGATTGCGTGGCAAAGCGGTTTTCACACTTCGTTAGCACGTGTTCTGTGTTTCCATGAGGCCCTAGCTTCAGAGCGCAGAAATCGAAGTGTGTTCAGCTCCTGCGGCACAGGCATTCATGTGGTTCTGTCTGCTCCAGTGAGTCCTTATTAGTGGTCCTAGTCATATCATCGTATCCTAAACAGTTCTACTTCGCATTTGCGCCTCTGCCCACGAGTCCTGCGAGTCCTGCGAGCGTGTGATTTGCAAAGGGAAATGTCCCGATGCTGCTTTCGATCGCATGCCAATGCCCCTCGCTGGCTTGAAAGCGCGATGAAATGCCTTGACAGCTAGCAGCTAGCATAGGGTAGCACAGAAATGTATATGGGAAAGCTTGCAGTCCGAAGGCAATCCGAATTTTGTGAGGCATTGATCTGACAGACAGTGAAGAGGAGGACCTCTATGATGACGACCTTGGAAGAGCCTTAGAGCCTCAGCTTTCAGCATACTTTCTCGTGTGAAGGAGCTGCCAGAGCCAGCTCGGGCCCCAGAAAGCCTCAGTAACTGCGATGTGCTTGCAAGAGGAGTGTGTGACTTAGCCTTCAGATTGCTCCGGCAGTGTTGTGCTGGCCTTCGAGCCTATGCCCCAGCCACAGCATCACTCCAACTTGGCCGCACTCCCGTGTCCGGCTAGGTTCGCAGAGTGGCTCTGCCAGGCCCCCAAGAATATGCTTGGAAGCAATTTCTCATCCCCTGTGTTTGTTCCCCAACTGCGAGCTGAGGCCTCTCTTCTCAAGGCTCTGCAACTGCAGACGGAGGTAATGGCCCAGGTTGTTTCTGTGCGTTGGGCACCAACGTGCACGGAGTGTAGGCGGTCCGTGAAGTGCTGACTTTGCACAACCTGTCACGCTCTCAGTGCTTAAAGAGCAGCATTCGGAAGCTATATGAAGCTATGCGGGTGCAGCTAGCCTGTTTGATGAGTGCAAGGCACGAGCTCTCGGTGCAGGCAAAGCACTGTGTATGCTGTGTTCATTTGGGGCTGTGCAAGGGAGGCATGCGCACTGCGTCATGCTTTCCTCAATGTGCATGTGTGAAGGACATCCTACCATGACCAGAGTAGATTGTCGGCCACGAACAAGACTTGAAACCAACATGTCGGTGAGCACAGCCCGGTCAGGACTCCTTAGGCCGGCGCTCCGTTCATGTTCCGCAACGCTTGAATGTAGCGGAGCCCGCTGAATCAGTGCAAACAAGAATCTGCTTTTCCCTGCCATGGCTGAGCAAGACACAACAAGCAGGGTTAAGCGCCTCACAGATTTTGGATGCCGGAAGTGTTTGTGCCACGTGCCACTGCTGCAACAAGGGACTTGACTGTCCTGGAAACTTCTGAGGCCTGAGATTGAGAATTCCAAGCTAGCTGCAAGAACTGGATCGTGCCTGGAGCTACAGATAGAAGACCTAGGCTTCAGAGAACGAGACATGCAAGGCTCAAGCACGGGAATCAAACATCAACGAACCAGAGCAAAAAGGAGGGGTCCTTCAAGTGACCGTGACACCTGCGCAGGTCATCCACTCATATATTCCTGCAAACCATGTACTGTCTGTCCCCTCCTTCCAGAATCCTCGTTGAGAGAGATTGATTGGGGGTAAAGAGGTTTCATGAGGCATTCGCTCGGAGCGAGGGTGATAGCAGTAGTTAGCGTTGCCCGCTCATACTCAGTACTGACCTGATGTTCTCTTCAGGGCCCAACTAGAAGTCGGGAGCATGACCTGTCTGGTTCAATTTTGCTCTCTGCCCGGTGAGCTCTGGAGCGCTGAGCTTGCAGGATTTCGCAGATCGGTGGCGGCCTGAGAGCAACTGGTTCTTGCACCCTCAGAAGGGGGAAGACGTGCCCGCGGCCCGGGGCCAGGCTGGTGGGCTGCCGGGCCGTGGGAGCTTCAGCCTCAGAGCATTTGAGCATTCGGGCCTTGGCTCACCTGGCAGCATGCAAGGTTCTTTGCAGTGTGTTGCTTAATGTTGCTTATCTCGCCCTGGATGCCGCAGCGTGCCGCAGCCATGAGGCTTGTAGCAGAATGATAGGAGGCACATCCGGACTTTGCCAGCATCTTGGCGTAGCTTGCGATGAGTGCCGAAGAGGACGAGCTGCCTGATGGACTCGATGACCTGGATCTAGGAGATGATCTGGGCGATGTGGGAGGTGACCTAGGTGATTTTGAGGCACCTCCCGTTGAGGAAGACACCAAGGGAGTTACCCGATTCCAAATGATCGAGTACATGAACCAACGCGCATGGCCGCAGCCTGAGCTTGTTGCTCCGCAAATGTCTGTTGTTCTGCAAATGTCTGTTGTGCCCTTACAACTTCTCCTGCCAGTGCTTACCAAGGTGGAGACAAAGTCAGTGCAGGTTGTCTTTCACAGGGCTTTTGTGGCTGATTTTCGCATATTTGGCAGTGATGCGATCGAACGTGACCCGAGCTTACGAAGTGCAAGAAGCGGTGGTCAACTACGTAGAGGGCATCATCTCCCATCCTGGGGTGAGTGGCGTCCGTTTGCGCACGCCGGCCGAATCCAACATGCTGCGGCCTCAGTTGCATCCACCCAAATATTGAGTCAGCTTCGCAGAGCGCATGTCCTGAGAGCTGAGGCCTTGCCGTTGCGGCTGCCGTCACATCGGTGGTTTTCCTGAGACCTCCTGCTCAGACGATGGCCAGACAGAGGCTTTCGAGTTCCTGGGTCGGCTTCCAGGTAACACTGCAGAGCGGCTTGTTGCAGCTACAGGGGGCTTCTACCCCATGGGGGCCCAGGACATGGAGCCCATGACGTGGCGCCGCATCCATGGGGCTCAGGATGTTTTGGTGTGGCTTGAACATGGGTTTCTTCCCAATATTTGGGGCACTGTGGCAGGGCGGGTCATCCGAAGACCTGGCTTGATCTTGAACCGGAACTTGGTGGTAGGTGGTGTCCGTGCCAGGCAGAGGCGCGCAAACTTGGATTTGGAAAGTTGCAATCTACCACCTTCGCTACAGGGCTGGTACACTGTCCAATGCCGCAGCGCAGAAGCAGCTAGTGATCCCTTTGGCCCCTTGGCGGACGTGAACTTCACCCTGGTTGACCAGATGCCAGTTGGAGTGCGAAACGCCTTCTTGTCAACCGGGACCGGCGCCTACGATGCTTACTTTGATGTGGAGCGGCCACTCAGGGACGCGCTGGAGACAGCCACGCAGCTGCGCCGCAATGGCTGGTTGACGGAAGCAGCAACATCTCTCCAGCTGGAAGCCCTAATGCTGAACGGCGAGAGCGGCTCCTTCGTGATTCTCAGCATCAACTTTGAGTGGTTGAACGATGGCGGCATCACCAAGACAGTTCGAAGCCATGTGTTTCGAGCAGTTCCTGGACAGACCTCTGTGATGGATTTTCTGCCGGAAATTTGCTGGCTCGTGCTGATCCTACTTTTGCTGAGACAAGAGCTGTGGGAAGTGTTGAAGATGACTTTCAGGCGTGAGCTTCGTCTCTTGGTCTGAGCTTGTTGCAGGCTGCTCTACTCGTACTTGTGCTTTTGCTTTGCTGCCATGGACAGATCATGCAAACCCAGGAAGCTATTTGTCAAACTTCTGGAATGTCGTGGACTGGGTGTCCATCGGAGCACGGGCCTTGTGCTGTCAGTGTTGGAAGTCTGTGAAATTTAGTGGGGCCGACAAAGTACGCATACTGTTCCTGCAAGACCTAAGCAATGTCAGCATTGGCGTTAAGGTGGGCATTGCTCTCGCAGTGTACTCATTGTGGATCCAGGACAGGCATGGGTTGTCTTGTGGCTCACAGCCCAATCCGCATCGGCCCCAGTCAGCTGCTGTAGTTGCTTCAAGGAGTACACAGCAGTGCTGGCTACAGCTGTCTCACAGCTACCACGCGCCCCTCTCGCCCCTTGGCAGTTCGTCAATCGGCATCTGCTGCACCATATTGTGACACCTGATCCACAAGCCCAGGCTAGTGACATTGATGAGCTTGCATACCAGGGCAGGTGGTCCAAGAACATTGACGATGCCCACGACATTGTTGTTATGCGTGGCTACTTTCAGTTGAGTCTCTTCTGGTATTCCTCGATTATTACTGCAAGGATGCTGAAAGGGTCTCTTGGTCAGGCCAAGTTGGCGATGATACAGATAACTTTGGCGGATGGCTTTTGGGACGTCCTTCACTTCATGATGATTTTCCTTGTTGTCTTCAACAACTTTGCCGTTGGGGGGAAAATCTTATTTGGTCCAGAGCTGGAAGGATGGTCGACGTACCCGCAGTGCTGTGCTAGTGCCGTGATGATGCTGATGGGAGCGGCGAATTTCGATCAGCTCTACGGAGTTGCGCCGATTTCATCAACAATTTGGTACTGGCTGTTCATCTTGATGATGATGTTTCTCATGATGAACTTACTGACGGTGATCATAGTAGACCATTTCTGCCAGACAAGAGATTGCTGCGGTGACACTGCCGGAATCCTGCATGATCTGAAGCTCTCGTGGAAAGAGTTCCTGTTCAAGCTTGAGTGGCGCAGGGACCAGCTTCGAGAAGGAGAGTACAAGGCATGTTTCCTTGGTGATCCTTATGAAGGCCTACTAGAGGGCTTGATGCAGAATGCAAAGGCAGGAGATACCATGGAGCAGGCTGCTGAGAAGCACTGCTTGGCCTTGCGACTGAATAGGAAAAAGATTGAGGACTTAAGCGTGGAGGCCCCATCCGCCGATGCAAATCCTGGCTTTGGCATTGTGAAAAATCTTGAGCTCCGGAAGATTGCCTGTGATGCAAGTACTGCCCAGTTCTTGCTGGACGGGTGCGAGAATTTTGTAGCATCAGAGAAGAGCACTCTGCATTTGGGAGTGTTGAATCAAGTGCGGAGCTTCGTAAGCTTGTTGAAGCAGAGCAAAGAGACGTTGGACTCCCACTGCAAGTTGATGGAGGAGGGCATCGTCGAAGATCAAGAAGAGCTGGAACAGATCATGACCCGCCTTGAGGAGTCGGTGCAAGCTGCCTTTGAAGGCTTCCAGGAGCTAGCCTCCACGGGTATTGACACCCTGGCGCCGCCAGCCCTCGGCCAAGGTGGAGAGATGAAGCAGGCTCTCACTGACCTGAGACAGACTGCAATGGCCTGAGCACAAAGTGACAGGCGCTCAGTCAACACTTCTTGATGCACTCCTGAGGAGAAGTCTCTAGGTCCAAGACCTTGATTGAAGATGTTGATGGTGGTGCCTCTCATACATCTCATGGTTTCACCTGGTTTCACATCTTATTTTTGGATATTGTTACGCGAATTTGGGAGCGCCGATTTTGTCAAAGCACGAGAGTCTAGGTTGCAATTGTAGTAGGCGATCCAGAAGTTTGATTCTGCACGACTTGCAAGGTCCATTGTCCCTGCGGATTGGAGCCCGCTGTGCAGGCGAGGGGCTTCGAGATGTACAGCGCGCCTCTGGGTAGAATTTCTACTGTGCGCTCAGTCCAATGCCTGCACTGGCCTGACGGCCTTAATGGAGGGAGCTCCAGAAAGTGAAGCCCTTACTTGCGGCTCGTTGTTTTGCTGTTTGCGTTCATACTGGATGTCTGAGGCGTGCAGCGCATCGTACTCATCTCTGTCTTTCGCCTCAAGACATGATACGGCAAATGCATGGAGTTCGAAAGAAGCGGTGTGCTCCGAGTCTAGTTTGCCCAAGGACTCTTTGGCAGCCATAAGCTCAGCTTGCTGTGAATTGCTTACTCTCCAGTGCGACCTGCGGGAGAGTGGCCGCCTGCTCGGGTCAGGGTACGGAATGGTGATGCTACCCGAACACAACTTAGGCCACGGCTGTCGAGCGGCACCTCAAGATCGCCATACGAGAGCTCAGCGCTTGAGGGGGTGCTTATACTGGGCTTCGAAAACTCAGAGTGTTTTAGTACAACCCCTATATAACCCAAATATATCGTCACTATATAACCTTAATTTAGGGCCTGGCGGCACATGCCGGCCTGGCCGTTGCCCCCCTTGCCCACCCAGCTATCAAGTGAAAGCCAAGCCCACCCCGGCCCTGCTGATACTCCTGATTGAGAGAACTGCTCGAAAAAGTTATGTTCTTGTTACCCAGGATGTCTTTGTAGGTTTTGAAGATCCTGTTCTCTCTTGTTTAATTGAAAGCGGCCCCCAAAATGGGGTCCCAACACAAAATGCTGATGATGTTTCGGAATGGGGCACGCGCCTTGTACAGGAACATCAGCTGCACAATTGGGACCCCATTTTGGCTTGATTGGGACCAGGGAGGGGTCAAAAACCCAAGGAACACCATCAAAGATGACTTTAGACATGGTTCTCTGTGCGGCTGACCATGCTCTCGCCCACAATTGCATTTTTTGCAAGTCAGCTGCCAATAGCAGCCACATTTCACGCATTGGACAAGCTTAAGAGCCACAAAAGTGCCGGAAATATACCCCAAAACCATGCAACAAGCACATTTTATAGGGTTTGGCCTGGGCAATGGGGTCTGGGGGGTCCAGGGGGTTTGGGGGCTGGTCCTGTGGGGAGGTGGACGAAGGCCCTGGCAAGACAAAGGAATTTTGGGGGGGGTTCAACCTCATTAAGGCCGCTCCTGCCGGCAACTAAGGGCCCCCGCAGCGACAATTCTAATTCCGTTGGATGGAAGATAAAGCAATTGTGGGAAAGGCAGAGGATGCAAGAGACAAGGATGAACATTTGGAAGGAAGACAAAGAAATGAGGGGGGTCTAATGGGCAGGCCGGGGTCGGCGGATATTACCCTGATATAACCCCTACAAAAAAAACCTAGCTGCTTCTAGCTGTGTGGCCAAGGCGCAGCCCGAACGCATCGTCGAGAGCTGAGCTGTTGAACTGAAGCATCCGAATGGCTGCGTCTTCAAAAGTTTCCCACAACGCCGAGTCCAAGGCCCATTCGACTTAGCATCATCCGGGCGACTCTGACGTCAACGGGCTTGTTCCTCACCGTGTCTTTACTGATGATCGCCCTTCTTCACGTGCTGCTGAGGTGATGATGAAGAGTTGCCGCTGGAGGTCCGGAATCTTGGAGGGGGGGGGGGCAAACTTATGTGAAATTATGTGTCACTCTCGGGGTGGGAGTGGAGAGTTCCCATCAACCCATGATCCTGTACCCCTGGGCATTTCATACCTCTTTCAACCTCATTCCAACCACAACTTTCCAAGGTTACGGCAAAGATGCCTGCCACAGTCAGGGATGCCGGGATCCTGGTTTGTGTCCGCTCAGCATGCGGCTGTTGAGAACTGAGCTGTTGATGGCGTGTGTATTTTCCAAGCTACCCACCAGCCAGCACAAGGCAGCTCCTCAAATGCAGATGGTACAGTACAGGGATAGAAGCACGCATGCCGCTGCTTCACTCGAGGCGTTGCCGCCAGTGTAGGGTAGCAGGATGTCGAATCTGCCCAATGCTACTGACCAGCTGGATCCGCTGGTTGTGTGTTTCTACTGGATTTGCCAGTTTGCTCCCAAGACATCTTCAATGCAATCATTTGGGCCGGCACCACACAAGACACGATGCTGGTCGTGTTTGGAGACGGTTAGGCTCTGACAGCGGGATGCGTGCAGATGTGACCTGCTGCAGCCTCGACAAGATCAACTCTGTGCTTGAGTACTCATCCTTGGTCCTTGACTTCAAAGTCAACGTCATGCTGCAGCAGAAAGCTTTTGCGCAGGACATTGAGAGTGGCCTTAGGCGCTCCACTTCTGAGAGCCCATGCCAGCCCTTGATGCACGGACGTTTCCTGGATCGGCTGACTGGCTTGCAAAAGGTTGCGCTGCCCGTTGGCCTCAGAGGCCTCAAGCTCGCTCGCCAAGTCGTCTTACTCACTTTGAGGCGGGGTTCTATCTGCAGTGCGGTTGCCTTCAGCTTTGCCGAAGTGTTGTCATGATTTTGATTCTGACGCAGGTCGCATTGCCTGCTTCATCGGAACTCGAAGAATTGGGCAATGTCTTTGCGAAACCAGCAGCGGTATCTTGAGCAAGCAACCCATCTGCAGGTGTTGCTGCGGTCCTCGGCGACAGGTATTCGGAAAAACGATGAGGAGACGGCCAGCGCAGCAATGACGTCCAGCCTGCAGCATTGCTTGCAACTGCCGCTGCTAGCATCGCAAGGCGGGCTGACGTTTCCAGCAGTTGACAGGAAGATGTTGGCGCACGACATTGCATATCCCTTCCAGCGGCGTACCGGTGAGGTGCGAACTTGGCATGTCTGGGTTGACCGGCTCTCAATCTTGTTCTCCCGGCTTCTGGCCAAGCTTGTTTATCAGCTCAAAGCTCTCACTGCCAGTTTGGACCATGCGTTTCTTCATGGATCGGGTTCGCAAGTCTTCTGGGGCGGAAGGGAAGTTCTGGAGCCAACGCCTACTTGGAGATGGCCAAATTTCGATAGTCGGAAAACTCCGTCAGAAGGTATAAGTCCCTTTGCTATCGCCTTCCTGATCTCCAACCGCACGTCACGAGAAGAGCTTGAGGCTGCTTGGAGTGTTGGCATTTCGCTCTCGCAGGCTTCAGACTTGCAGATTTTGTTCCTTGAAGATTCCATCCGCGAAGCTTGGGTGACAAACTACCGCCCTGTTCATGCAGGAGACCTTGCTCAGCGAGTGCGGAAAGAGGGGGTGGAGAGGCTGGAAGTCTTCTGGCGCAGACATCAAGCTACCTTAGCAAGCACAATCGTTGCCAGTGAGCATTTTGGAGAGAAGCTTGGAGATAGCAGAGACAGCTTGAATCTGGCATGTGTCGACGTCCGCACCGGCGGTGCCAAGTCTGTGGCGGACCTCGCAAAACGCCTGTTGCAGTGGGCTGAGGGTACAAGCTCTGCAAGATCTACAAGCTCAGGCAGGATGAGCTTCTACAAGCTCGGCTCGAGCTCCAGCTTCCACGAGCATCAGGGTCCATTGCCTGCCTGGCGCGGGCGCAGGGGGAGTCTGGCTGACCCCGGAAACCAGCTTTTCTTGGAGCCGTACTTGGACTTTCACCGCCGAGTTGTGCACGCGAGTCACGAAGACTCCAAGGCCTTTCGAGCCTTAGTCTACGTTTGCAACCCACTCACGTTATGTGGAGGTCATGGTGACCGCACGAACGGTATCATTTCAGCCTTCATACTGGCCTTGCTGACCTCGCGGGCGTTTTTTATCGACTTTGACTCGCCTCTGCCCCTTAGCCTCTTGCTGCAGCCGCGCAAGCAACAGGACGGTCTTCCTGTTTTAGACTGGAGACTTCACAGTTTGGGATCAATTGGTCAAGGTGCCCACAGCTTCTATTTGGATGATCGAATTTCCTTTCAGGAGGACTTGACCTGGTTGCTGGAAGATCCTAGCCACATCTTGCATGTTTCCATGAACCACCGCGAGCTGAAAGCTATGTTGGCCCTGCACTGAGTTACTGAATATGAAGCAGAAGAAGACCAAGAAGAGGAAGCAGAGAGTGGCATGGGAGTCAGTTGGGTGCGTGAGCTAAACAAATATGAGGGTAAAGCACCGCCCTTGCGGTTTGAGTCCGGGTTCTACACGGACGGGTTGTGGTGCCCAGGCGGGGCTCCTCGAAGTATTGGTTCTACGCGGCTCAAGGAAGTCGTGCTCCCCCTCACCAATGGCCGGATAAGGATGAAGTGCTTAGTGGTGTCTCTCGAGCCACACGTCCCAACTGCATTTCCCGCGTTTGAGAGCACGCCCCATAAGTGAACTCGACTTCGTGGCCTGCACGCCCAAGCCGGCGTGTCAGGTCTATAGTCTGCAGGAGTATGCAATCCGGGATCCCAGACCCAATGCTGATGAGGGCGGGCCTCAAGAATGAATCTCCATCCGCAGACCATGATGGGGTTGCAACCTTGCAGCTCTGCCCCCTTAGATTCCTTAGATGCCCCCAAAAAGCTAGGCTGAAAGGGCTCTGGCACGCGCTTGGCGGACGCTGCGCGTGGAGCGCGCATGCACAATGCCTGGATCTGGTCTGGGGTGCTGGGGGCAACAGGGCCACAGCAATGCAAACATCGCAGGCTAACAACTTAGAATTGTACCCCCTCCCCACCCCTTCCCCTCCCCCGCCCTCCCTGCCCCCCCTTCACCCCCCTCCACCCTCACCATCTTCCCCCCCCCTTCCACCCCCCCCAATGTCTACAAGCAGCTAGCTCAGCTTGGCGTGTCGTGCAACCTGGGGTAAAGTGGCTCCAGCTACCGAGTGGCCCCATGGTCCCTGAGTCCTTGAGGTAGCGACACTTCAATGCGCCAGACATTTTTGAATAAGGTGGGCTACGGTGCCAGCAAAGCCAGACAAGAGGTGAATCGAAGCCAAGCCAAGACAATGGAATGCAGAAGCTCCTGCATTTGTTAGACTCAGCCTGAAATGCCTCAAGCCGGCAACATGCAGCGAGGACGTCAGGACATACATAACACGTTAGCGGAGAGACAGATGTTACCTGAGGGAGAAGACCAAGCAAAGACAAGGGTGGGGAAGTGAGTTGATGCCACATCCCAACCCCCGCCCCTTTCGTCTTTTGAGAGCGAGCTGCTGTGTTTCCATTCATTCTATGGTGCCCCGGCAAAACTGAGGCGCACCCGCTCTTGAGGAACCAGGCCAAGCAGATGCGTTTGAAACAGGTTTCTCACCTTGCGGCCAAGTTGTGGGATGTTCTTTTCCAACCAACGATGCTGCTCCAGTCACGACTGCAGCTGGCAGCAGAACACACCGTAGCTCAGGATGGCTCGATAGCACTGCCCTGGACGGGTCGCAGCTCATCTGGCTTTTTAGGGATACATTTTCGAGCAGGGAATGAGTCCGCACGCTTGTGGTGGGACCCTGCTCGGCATTCACTGGGCAGTTTGCCAGACTTTCTTCAATGCGCTGCATGGGCAGAGAGTGAGCTGAGCTTGCCTTCTGACACTCCTTGGTTCCTCAGCGCTGATACTGTCTCTGCCCTTGAAGCGCCTGAGGTACGAAAGCTGCGGGATTCAGGAAAGTTGAGGGTGTTGGATGGTTGGAATTTGGCACATGTTGATCGGTCCCATGCCAACCTTGGCTTGCAAGGCTTTGTTGACTCGTATGTTGCATACCTGCTTCTAGCCTCGGCGCGTGTGCTGATCCTCTCTCGGAGCTTCTTTGGTGAGACGGCGGCTGAGATTGGGGCGGTGCCGGATGTCTACTTTGCCGAGGGCTGTGTCCGAACTGACATGCGAAGCTCCTAAAATCGTGTGAGTGCGGGTGGGGGAGCAGGCTTGACCATGGGGATATTACTTGGTTTGCCATGACCTGGGGAATTGCCTCTGTGAAACGGCAAGTAGCCTGATAGGGGAGAAGGAAGGTTGCAAAAAGATGCATCAATTACGCTGCATGAGGGACTGGTCCGAGCTTTCATGTCTTGAAGCTTGAAGCATTCAGCATAAGCTTAGGCTGCAAAAGGGCTTCGGTCCAGTCTGGTCGGCGGGGTGCGGAGTCCCTGGCTTGGGACACGAGCAAGAAGCAGTGTTTACCGCTACACCTTAGCACTCCAAAGTGAACTGATAGGTGCTGCGGCCTTGGTGATGCCCCCAGCAAAATCAGGGATGCCTTGCATTGCCTTGCTGGCAGTTTCTTGCAAGCTTTGGATGCTTCTTGCAGCTGTTTCGGCCAGTAGAGTCAAAGACATGTTTGGCCAAGAGCTATCGGGAGTTCCCAGCTTTGGGCTCAGCAATGAGGTCATGGAGCTCCTTGGCAGTGCATACCAAGTCTGTGAACACACAAGACTTGTTCAGGTTTGGGCACTTGGCCGCGCTGTGCCAGAAGATGTCTCCTGTTCGCATGAATGGGAGCACAAAGGCGCTGTGTTGACCTGTTGTATTCAGGTATGCCTATGCCTACGGGGCATTTCCTGGCCTCTATGCTGGAAACGCTGTGTTGACGCCAGCCTCAAACTCCTCGTGAGCCCTGACAAGAGGAGGTGGCGTAGCCGGACTGATGTCCTTGCCAGGTATGATTACCCTGGATTTGGCTACGGGGCCTCCAAAAAGGCTGCAAGCTGATCCTGGCACATTGGTGGTACCTCCTACCAGTTCAATTTTGGGATGCCAGGAGCCAGCCGAAAGTTCCAAGAAAAAGACCAAGACAAAAGCAGTGAAAGAAAAAGCTCCTAAAGAAGTTCGCGATAGTGACACTCTCAACTGGCCAAAAGGACCTCCGATGAATGAATTTTTAAAATGCCTGTCGGCACGGGGCCCTGCTTCTTCGTTGCAGAAGCCCTGGTCAGGACTGGTGGTGTCTGGCGGGAAAGACAAAATGGTCAAAAAGATCGTTCGTGGAAATTTCCGGTTTGCTGGTGAAAACCACGGCAGGCCAGCTGCCACCTCCAAGCCTTGCGCCATGCAAACTATTATTTCGGACCCTGCAGGCCCTACTACCAGAAGGATGAGAAGTTCAATGACCTAGACGTCCTTGCCTGAAACTCTGCGTTTCGCCGCGCACGCTTTTGCTGAAAGCCCTGTGTCAGGTCATGCTCTACTTCTGGGATGACAGAGACGGTTCAGATTTTGCTGGCTGGTGGTTTGGTCCCAAAGTCGGGGGAGACCAGGCCTACAGGGTTAGCATTGCGACGTCATGGTGACGTCCTCGTTCTTTATGCACAGGTCTGGGCCTATCAGCCATGTGAAGACCAGACACCGCCCGAGAGCGGATGGAAGGCGTTCTGCCTCGAGACCTATGATGACCCATGAAGCGGGGCACAGGCATGTCCACATGTCCTGCAGGTACCTTATGATGGACCCGTGGACAAGACCTTCACCGTGACCGCCAAGAAGGAAAAAGAAAAGAAGGAAGTGAAGGAGACAAAGGAAGGTAACGAGCTGGAAGGAGGAGAGGCGCTCCAGGCACGCTGTTCAGCCAAGTTCCTTCAAGTCAGTGCAGTCTAGCAACGACGGTTGCAAGGCATACCCAATGTGGTACGGAATGCCTGGAATGCCATACCTTGATCCGCACGCAGCGGAAAGGCACATGCAGGACTTACAGTGCCCAAACAATTCAATTCTTAATTAGATAGAATTGCGGAGTACTCCACGTTGACATAAAAGCATCCCACAGCGGACCAGCCCCGACCATGCCCATGCATTGCATTTTGGAGGGTTTGCTGCGTGATCCCTCCCCTGTGCATCAACCACCCATCAGGAGTACGCGCGCCTCCACCAGGAAGAGGCCAAGAGAAGGCAGCCAGAAACAGCTTGAGAGCAGTGAGTATAAAATGACAGACAAGAACCTGGTCATGGTATTGCAGTAAAGAAAGGGCTTCCCGCAGGCATGCTCCATGCTAAAAGGGTTGAAGAAGCCGTTGAAACGCAGAGGTTGGAGATGGAGTTCCAGCGGCAAAAGGCCGAGGAACAGCGAAGGCCAGAGCTGCAGAGCTGTAGAGCAGGCTTCTTGTGGAGAGTGGAGGCACTCATCCCTGCGCTGAAATAGCCACAGGAAGGAAGCAGAGAGGAAGCGGAAAGAAGAGGCTCGTAAGCGGCAGGAAGAAATCCGCAAGAAGAAGGAGGCCTGGACAAGCTTCAAGCCTTCATAGTTCATAGCTATTCGCCACTGACCATGGCCGGAAAGGAAGAGATGAAGCGCCAGAAGGAGCTGCAGGAGCAGCGCATCAAAGAAGGCAAAGCTGTTTTCATGGTGCGCAAGGCCGGAGCTTTGATGGGCATCTTGTGAAATATCCAAGGCCTCCTGGGATCTCCTTGCCCAGGTCATTCAGAAAGTTGCTGCAGCAACACCAGAGAACCTAGAAGCACTGGAGAAGGAGCTGGAGGAGTGCCTGAAAGACCACTTGGAGGCAATGAGACTTTAGATGCACCCCACGGCTTGTTGGTGTACTCTTTATGATGTGATCCAGGACACTGGGAGCCAAAAAGATCACATGAAGTCAGAGAGCGACAAGTGCCTAGAGCAAGCAAGGAAGCGCATCGAGATACTAAATGAGGCAAAGTGACTGCATGCAGGGCGCCTCAGGGCGCGTGCAGTGCTTAGCTGGTGGCTACCAGGCTGCTGAGCTGGCTTGACTTGCAAGGCAAAGCGGAAAGCACAGGAGAAGAAGGAAGCCGACGAGAAGAAGAGGCAGGAGTTGGAAGCCAAGGCCAAGGCCCGCGAGCACATGAACTCTGAACACGCTCCTGATCTTCTTCCTTCATGGCTTTTTCCCTTTCGGAGGAGCTCCTTGCAGAACTTAGCACTCTTCTGGACGCAGCCGAGAAAGGGGTGGCCTGCTCGTGCAATGGATTTGAATGGATTTGGGACTTCTTGCGTGCAAGCGAGTCTCTTGGACAGGTTGAGCATCTGAAGGAAGTGTGTGCTCCACTGGAGCAGGGCGACCAGCAGAGCCAGGAGGAGGTGTCTTTGCCTTCACATGCATTTCATTTCATCGAGCAGACGCTCAGGTCGACTCGTGCGCGAGCTTGGTAGAGGTAGCAGGCGCCGAGACCAAGAGTCTGGTCAAGACGTGTGCTCGGACCCCAGGCTTTCCAGGCCTTGCAACTTCTGCAGAAGTTGTTTCCTCTCTCAACAATGCATTGCTTAGATGGACTTCTTGGTCCGCCATGGCCCGGACATGAAGGAGTGCAAGTGCCACATCAGCCAAAGTCACCATGATTTGAGGTGAAGCAGTACCTCTAATCGGTCCCATGCCAGGACCCGCCATCTGCTGGCGTGGTCGGTACATCTGAGATCAAGCAGCTCATGACCAAGTGTCTCTCACGGATCAATGAGCGGCAGCCCCAATCATCAAAGACAAGCTGTGTCCTCACAGCCCCCAAGTGCTTGAGGTGCACCAAGCTCAGCGATGCTCTGCTGGCTGCCTCACGAGATGTCCAACTTGCGGTTTCGCGGCGCGCCACGGCATCCCGAGAAACCAATCTCCAGAAGGCTGGGCAGCGCTTTGAGAAGCATTACGGAACGTATTGTCTTCTGGACTTGAGCACTAGGACCTCTTTCAGAAGTATGATGTGGATGGGGACCAGCTGCTATCCAAGGAGGAGGATGGGCCGCATCAGGGCATGTCAGGGCCTAGAGCAGATACTTCACCCAAATCCCTATTTGAGGTGCTCTCCTTCGCCGCAGCTGAGTTCAAGCTAACATTGGACGCAGCAGCCGGCAACCCATGCAGAAGATCCGGTGCGGTACCGTGGCAGCGAAGTGAGGCACATCTTATGTCAGGTCTTGGACAAGTTGTGGCCCAGCCTCGTGGGGGACCAGGACGGTGTCGTCTTCGAAAGGTGGGCACGGTCAGCTTAGACTAGAGGCGAGTGTTGCCTTTGTTGCTTGAGGCTTCACGTGATGAAAAGCAAGTTGGGCGTTCAACGTGAACTGCTCCGTGACAAGCGCCTCCCCAAATCGCTTTTGTCTCCACTCTTGACGGGATTGTAAAGCCGTGCCGTGGTGCGGTGGCATTTGCGGCAATGCTTGAGCAAAGCAGACTGGTGTGAGGCAACGGAAAGCGCGTCGCGAAGCTCGCGACAAGGCAGGTGACTGATGGAGAGGGGCTTCCCTCGATCTCTGTACCTGCCTCTGCACTTTTGTCTAGGTGAGGGCCGTCCTTCGGGCTGAGCTTGACACAAAGGCTTGTGTTCGGCATGAGTCATGTGTCTCTGGTCTTGCGCTAAGGGCGTGGTTGTCCAGGTTCAACGGGTCGAGCGCGACGTTGAAACAGTAGAGCAAGCTGTTGTGAAAGTCGAGCAAGCATTGCCGCCCTTGGAGGAGGAGGCGAGTCAAAGGGGAAAAGAAGCGTTCCCATCCCCAAAAAGATAATCAGCGCTTGCTGTCCAGGCACGAAGCTCCATAGACGTCTCAGCACAGACAGGCCGGTGCAAATCCAGTCTGCAGGCAGGGGCCAGGTTGGAGCCGAGTTTTCCTGAGCTTTGCTGTGTGGCTGCGTGAGACGTGCAGGATGCCCAGGAGGTGGCCGGCGTTCTTCAGCAGAAAATCGACGACCTGCCCAATGGTTTCGAAGAACGATACAGAGAAGATGTGAAGGACAGTCCTCCCATCCTCATGCCAACACTTGGACCGCTTGCAGAAAGCCTGAGGACCTCCTCATCCCTGATCTACGGATTCTTTCGAAGCGGCAGCTTCCCCAGCTTGGGTCAGTGCTAAGACTGCTTAGACGGCAGAAAGTGTCGCGGCAAGCCTTGAAGCGCTTGCCAAGGATGGGGCGGTTCGACTTGCGCCTGCAACGGGTCCAGAACCTGTGCAGACGCTTTGAAGCGGAGGCGGCTTGCGCTAACGTGGGGCATAGGCGGTGTAGGGTCGAGGACGCAAGAGTTTAAGTCTTCTGCTCTAGGTGCACAGTACTTTACTTGTCATTAGGAAGTTTCAGTGACGATGTCAAGCTGTCTCTCTGCTGAGGTTAAGCAGAGGCAGCGCTCGGAGCTCTACTCTGCTCGGCTCTACGCCGTCAAGGCGGTAACTTGACTTTCTGAGTGTTTTTTTCTTTTCGATCAGCTTGCCCTCTTTGCGTGGGGGCAGGTCGCTCGACTCTATGCCGCGCGGCGCGGTCGCAGCTTGCGGCAGCTGTGCCTCGTCATTAAGAATTCTCCAAGAAGCAAATACGACAAACACGCTGATTCAGATTCGGTCCCACCACGTACTCCCTGCATCACTGCATTGGTGCCTTGTAGAAGTTGCGACCTGCGGAAGTATCCGGCTGCGGCAGCAGTCGCTAGGGAACAATTCCTGCCTCGTGTCAAAGCAGAGTGTCAGGTTTAATGAAATGGATGCTAGTGGAGATGGTGCCATTGATTCGCAGGACCATAAATATAATGGCGCTTGAATTGGGGTTGCTGGGCCTCGAATGTGTTGCAGCAAAAAGAAGTGGGTTACAGGAGTTCTCGCTGTTCTACATGTCGATGGAGCGTGGCATCCTGGACGAGGCATTGCATTCGTTCACCGAAAAAATAGAGGGCCGCATGCCTCTTTGCGAGGCCTCTGCGAAGGAGGTGCTTCCGGAGCTCCCAACTCCAGCCCTTCCTTCCAAGGCCAAAGCTTGGGAACGAAAACCTGCCTGACCCCCAACGCAACGCCATGCAATGCCTAATAATGCTCAGTGATGCAGCTACACCAATTCCCAAACGCCTTGAGGTTCTGGAGCCTGTGAAATTCTCGGAAGAATTGCTCCAAAGACTCTTCGATGGCCTGCTTGCCTTGGCCTAAGCCAAGCTAAGCCAGCAGACAGCTATGCAGGCGGTTGTAAACGTGATATTTGCTAAAAGAGGGATGCTCTGAGTCTTAGAGAGAATGAGACAAATTGCGTGATCAGGCACCTGGAAGCAGTAAGCTCTCAGAACAGAAGTTCAACCACATCATGCGCTCCTATTTCAAGGCCAGCAAAGCATGTCAAGTACACAGCAGACATGCAAGTGGTGCCAGGTGGTCAAGGAGGGACCTCTCACGCAGGAGTTGCAGGTGGCAGGTGACAACAGCCTCAGACGGGTTTCTTTGAATGAGGCAGGGCGACTGATATTTGCAGTTCCGCGCGCAAAGCTGAGCGCAGCATAGGTGCTCGAGCTTCTCGATGGACCTTTCGAGGAACCCGGCATGAAGGCATCAAGCCCAGCACAAGCACATGGTCTGAGAGGAGAGTAGAGAAAATAGTTTTCTGCCCAGGTCTGGCGAGTGAAAGGAAAGCTGCTGTCCGATGGCCTTGAAGGCTGGCTGACACTCCGAGGCATCGGACCTCCAGAAGCGCCCCGTGCCACCCGTGCTGTTGTTTGTAGCGATGTTCCACTGTGGCAGGAAACGACGGGGTAGCTCATCTTCAGGACTGCTTGGCACTCCGCATGGCTTCGTTCCTCTCTTGTCATGCCCAAGTCTGCGCTCAGGATTGGCGGGCGCTATTCAGGATCCTTAGGGATGTGCAGCTGACCGAGAACTTTGAGAGGCCTGCCGACAGGAAGTACCTCGAGCGCACGATGGGGCTGGAGGAGGAGGAAAGCAAGGAAGATGTGGAGCCAAAGGAGCCAGGGATAGAGGGGATCGAGCTCAAGGAGGTGCCAGATGTTCCGGAGGAAGAAGGAGAGGAGCCCAATGGTTTCGATCCCGAAGATCCTGAAGGAGCTGGGCCCCGAGAGGAAACCTTCGAGGAGGCTCCGCCAATGCCAGTTGGCTTCCAACTGCTGCGGCACGTCGACTCACCCGAGCGGGAGGAGCCTGATGAGGCCTGACGATGTTTTGCATGCTGCCACCTTCAGCTGTTGGGCTTTTGGAAGTTGCTCATGCTTGCTCGCTCGAGGGCTTCCGCCGCTTGCGTGAGGGTGAGCTGGTGGAAGTTCTTGAATGGCCTTCCAACCACCTCGAGCCCAGGCCTTACAAGCTCTTAGCGGCCTTAGCGAGGCGAGCCTTTTCGAAGCCTGCAGGAACCAAGCCTGCCTAGGTCCGGGCTCACGCGCATGAAGGTGCAAGCGGTTTCTGATGGCTCCGTGGGCTGGATAACGCAAACGAACGCGGATGGAGTAATCTTTGCGGAACCACACTGATGCAAACAGAAAGGGTGCCTCTGAGTCTGCAGGTGCTGCATTTAGCTGCCATTGCGTGATGTCTACACATTGCTACTGCTGTACGTGCCGCTTCTCGAGTTGGCGAAAGCTGCTGCCTCTTCCGGCTCCAGAGACAAGAGTAGCGTATGCAAATGGATCTGGTCTCTCCTTGAAGCGGTTATCGCCGTGAAGAGGCTGGACAGCTTGTGCCATCAAGTTTTGCCAGCCAGCAAG
Organism: Symbiodinium pilosum; assembly: GCA_905231905.1. Lineage (NCBI taxonomy): Eukaryota > Dinophyceae > Suessiales > Symbiodiniaceae > Symbiodinium > Symbiodinium pilosum. The sequence continues at coordinate 32,543 of CAJNIZ010038302.1, forward strand.
GTGCGTGGCACTGGTCTGTGTGGGTAGGTTCTGGCATTGTTGCATGCATGTGCAGCAGTGCGGCTCACAGCCAACAGGTTATAGACGCATGGTTCAGCACCAGGTATCGCAAGCATCGTTTCACACAGCGTTGCAGGTTGTCACTGCAACGCCAATTCTATCTGCTATCTTGCTGACTGACCAAGGACAAAGTGTAAGTGAAGAAAGTTCTACCGCAGCAAAATAAATGCAATCCTCGGTGCTGCTTGCCCTGGCTGGCTTGGGCCTTTCGAGTCCGTCCGGGGCTTGGCATAAGCCCTGGGCAACTCATGCTGGCTGTGCTGCCATCGTTCGACGGTTCGACTGGCAGCAGAACACCTCCGAACCGCAGTACAGGCGTTTCCATGCTTGTCTTACAAGACGAAAGGATCTTCCTGATTGGGCTGGCCAAAACAGGCCCTCACTTATCTCAGGCGAGCACTACCCAGTCTCTGTTGTGCCTTCTGTGAGCGGAGTTCCGTTGTATTGGATTACGCCAGTTTATGACTATGTCGTGTCAAATTTCATCCGGAAGGAGGGCACGTATGAGCCCATGGAGCTTGAAGTCTTTCGGAATCTAGTCAAAGAGGGCGATGTTGTGTGTGACATGGGCTCGCACGTAGGCAGCTATTCCATTCCGCTGGCATTTCACGTGGGGCCCACCGGCCGTGTCCATGCGTTTGAGCCCTTCCGTGTAGTGTTTCAGCTGCTGACGGGAAACGTTGCCATCAACGGACTGGCCAACTTCTACACCCACAATGTGGCGCTTGGCGAGACATCAGAAACTCTGCGTGTTCAGAGTCCTGCGTTGAGGCGATCAAGCAACATCGGCGCTACCAGCGTTTACCATCAGGCCAAGGAGGTTTACGGGGAGAATCATGTCCTGCAGTATGAGGGTGAGGAAAATGTGAGAGTGGAAACCTTAGACTCCTTCCAGATAGAGGTTGTGCATTTCATGAAGATCGATGTCGAGGGAGCACTCGACAAGGTGCTCCGCGGAGGCCAGCAGACCATTGAACGTAATCGACCCATAGTCGCCTGTGAGCACGGTGAGCCAACAGCTCCTGAGCTTTTGGTTGCTTGGAGCTATCGCTGTTTGTTGCTCTTGCCTGTACATGATCTTTGGGTTTGCGTGCCTGAAGAGAAGTGGTGGCGCTATAGATGGCTAGAAACCACGGACTTCGGATATGGCCCTGCAACAGAAGCCTCAACAGTCCAGGATCTTCAACGAGAGGTTCGGAGGAACACCGACCCACCGCAGCTCTTCCGAAACGGACAAAGCATCTGAGGATCACGAGCCATTGCGTTAATGAAAAGGCTTTTCTGTATGCTTTATAATGCAAAAAAGCTTCTCTCTGTGAGCTGCATGCCCTGCTTTGATTGAAGCACTTTTGCTTGCAATAGCCTAAAGCTCACTGGTCTTGTCTTACACTGCTGACAGGCAGTCCAATCCGCAATCTGAGCTTGTTCGCCGAGAGGACTGATGCCGCAGACCTGTCGTTGTCCAGAAGCAAGAAACCTTGCTTGCTTCTGGCCTTGCTGCAGCTTTCCTGCCATAATTAGCATGCCCCCCAAGTACCGCAGGACTGCAAAAGAAGGGGGATGTCAAGTTTGGCTTCACTGATGTACAGTGCACAGGGTCCCAGCTAAAGCAGTTAGAGCTGCCACTTGAACCAAATAAGCAAGGCTGAAATCGGAGTCTGCCACCACCTGAAAAATACGATATGCTTGCATAAGCCGCGGCACTCTGATGTTGAGTGAAGAGTGGCCTCATTCCATGCTGCGCTCTTTCATGAGTACAGCACTGCAGAGCTGGAGAGACGGAATTCGGCTTCGGCAAGCACTTGCAAGTGCAGGGCCGTTACCCTGCGTGGCATTGAAAGTCTGCAAACCGGTGCACCGGTCGCTTGAAAGGGATTGTGACTGGTGGAGGATGGTGGAGGGCAGCATGCACATATGTCATCTTCTGTTTTCAGCTAGGGCGCGCGAGCACGCGCTAACCGGTATTGTCTAGCAAGTGTAGCATGTCTTGAGCTTCACTTGATGTGAGACTGCTTGGCCTGAGGCTGCTGCCTTCCAGGAGCAGGGACAGAGCATCCAAGCAAGCACGTCGGCAGAGGTCGGAAGTTCGTGAGATGCACTGGTACCTGGATGGGATGAGCTCTCGACAGCATGTCATGCTTGGAGACATCATGGCAGCGTTTGGCTCTTAGCAAAACGTGGGGCAAGCCATTGTGACCTCTCCTGCGAGGGGCCCAGTCAAGAGCTATCAGCGTTGTGGCTGCTCTTGGTTGAGATCAGCGTCTTTCCTTCTCTGAGTAGCAAATGCCTGTGAACATAGTCAAACGACATAAAGCATTCTTGCGCGCTTGCGGCCGTCACGGATGCTCACTGAGGATGCAGGGCAGCTTGGTTGTCCAAGCGAGGGCTAGTAACAAGATTCCGGCTGCGCAATGCCAACATAGTTTCAAAGGAAAGCTAATGTCTACAGTGCTCTGGGGCATGCAGCTACAGGATCTACAGGCCTTCGGCCCAAGTTCGTCCAACCAACCACCTGCCCTTCGCAGAACCTTCGTGGCTTCAAAGAACTTGGTTAAAGGGTTTGGCCTTCGACTCATTTCGCATCAGGACCGCTGGAGCGAACCAAGGCAAGCAAGCGTAGACATCTGGATTGGGCGCGGGTCCGGGTGTGTTGACATTGATGTGATGTTGCACAGGCCTACATGCAGCCCACAGCTATGAGGCGAAGGCCTGATTGAACAACTGCTAAGCGGCTCAGCGCAGCTTCGCGAGAAGAGGCACTCCTGCGCCTACCTCACCGCCGGCTTGCTTCCCGCTTAAGATCTTCGCACAACTTGTTCAACCTCAGTTGCTTCTCCCCGGGAATCTGAGGCTGATGGTGTGTGGCTGGTCAGCTTCTTACGTTCGCTGACCTGGAATGGCAGTGCTCAACCTGCTTAACGCTGTGCAAGGTCCTGCTCCGGATTCCTAGCTCCAGCTGTACCAAGAGATCTGAAAAGACCTGGCGTCAGAGCGCTTGATAGCCGGGCACCAATTCCTCACCGTTTGCTTTGCCTGTCCTCATCCTTCTTCAGGTTCTAGCGTGCCTGCAACCAGACCTGTTGGAGCAGTCCCCATGTGCCATGGCAAACATGTGAAGGTCTTACATTCTCATTATGCTATTCTTATCTTTCGTAGAATTACTATTATCAGCCCTCGTTCAGTATTTGTGTTAATTATCAGTTTTTTCTGAATAATCCTTTTCATTAAGTCTTTCTTCTTATTAGTGACTGTTCCCGTCTCTGGGCAGCTTTCTTCAGGCTTGTGTGCGTGCTCACGAGCGCAAGTCTGGTGGCAGCGGCCCAAACTCACAGAGTTACCAGGAGCCCCTCTGGCAGAGCTGTAGGAGGTGTTTACCTCCAAATTGTTCTGAATGGTTTGTGTGAGGACGCCCTGTCTGGCGAAGAAGAAGAAGGGTGGCGGCGGCGGCGGCGGTGGTGGCGGTGGCGGCCAAGCCGAGGAAGGCCGATTAAAGGATCCCCCTTTGCAATGCACATCTCAGCCAGCAAGCATGTAAACGTGATTGGGCGAATAGCATCGCGCCCTACTCCCGCTGCTTTCGAAAACAGCTCATGGCGATGTTCGGCCTGGTATTCATCCGACCCTCTCTTGCGCTTGCTGTCACAGGCGATTCCGAGATCGACACTGAGGCGGTTGTTGCGGAGTTCGAGGTGCCGGGCAGACACTTTTTTTCAGTCTCCCGCATGCAGCCACCAAAGCAAAGAGCAATGGCTGCATTGGAGTCCAGCCAAATGAATTCAAGCATGTCCTCAAAGCCTGAGACTCAAAACCATTTTCCTGAAGTTGTGCTTCGTGCCGCCAAGTTCTTTGTTGGAAATACATGTTCAAGGGAGCCTGAAGAGGCTCATTACCCGCCTCAGTGGAGGGCAGTGCCTGGTGCCTTGAGACTAGCATGCTGTGTTATTCCTTTTTTGCACAACATGTGGTGCGGCCAGTCTCTGCAATAGCAAACGAAATCAAAAGTGTTCATATTCTTCAGCTGAGGATATACATACGTATATACCCGCTTCCAAATCACAAAATCGTAAAGGTTTCAGCAGGCCCGGGCTGCACCACAGTTTCTCCAACTCTTCGCCCGGCCAACAGACCCAGACACGTGTTAACTTTGTGGATTTGCAAGCCACTGCCTCTTTGAAATGGCATTCCAGCGAATGGACGGGTAGGTCGGAACGATGGTGAAAAAACATGTTGAAGTTCGCATGAATCGCATTCCAATAGGCCGTGAGTTTGATCACTCCTGTGTTCCCGGCTACTTTGTGCAAAATATTTGGCTCGCCTCTTTCTGTAATTGTCCCATCCAAATTTTTACCGGTCACGGTTCACCTCTGCCTGAACTGAAATCCGTGAGCCAGAGTCCTATGCCCAACTGGTTGGGGGGGCTCGCGCTACGCTTCACAGGACCAGTCGTCTCACTTGCAGCAGGGATCAGCGAATCAGAGAAGTCAGGCCGCGACACAAATTTCCACTCCTGATGTCACACATGATCGGTTTGGAAACAGCCCAAACGATGAGCCACCACAAGCTGCCTTGAATGTCCCCGCCTTCCCTCAGAGTGCCCCAAGGCATGTTCAACCGGGGGGGGGGGGAGGGTGGCAGACCACTTTGGTTTGTGCATGTCAACACCCCTTCCATGATCATTGTCACAGTATGTCACGATGGACGTATTTGCAGGCATGCGTCAAATTAAATCCAGATTCCATTATTGAGCAGATGCCATCGGTGGCACCTCGGCTCAGCATCGCAGGACAAGATGAAGAAGTCCGTCGAATTATTTGAGGACAATCTCAGGACCATCAGGGCCGGCAAGGTCTCCTGGCGATTGCATGCCGCCGGACAACTCACTCGAAACTGATGCGCCCTGCCTAGGCTACCCCCACCTTGCTGGACGCTGTCAAGGCACGTGCCCTGGGCTTGAGATGCTTTGGCAAGTTATCCTCTGCCGGGAAGCACAGCGCCGCTTTGGCAGGTTAATGCATATGAGTCCGTTATGAAGATCGAAGAAGTTGCGACTGTCACAGCTGCAGCCTCACAAATCTCAAGCCAGCACGTGCGGGTCTAAATCAATTTTTCCGCATAGATCTCATTCTAAAGGCTGCCGACAGCACGACCTTGATGGTGAATGTTTTCGATGAGACTGTGGTCAGTGCAGTTGTGAAGGCCTTGCTCATGACAGCACTGTCCGCCTGTCAGCAGTAGGGCTCCTGCGTCTGGCTGTAGGCAATTCAGACTGCAGACCTGGGCTTCACCGCGGCAGAGATGCAGACTTAGCTAATCTGTTAAGGCCGAAAGGCCAAAGGCGGGCCTTTCTTCCACACTGCAAGGATGGGCCAGTCAGTTAAGGCCGCAAGCTAAGAGCAGGTCATTGACGGCTTGCGATGATGAATCATGAGGTCTTTCGACTCTGAGGTCAGCATCCCTCCGCTGACCAAAGACAAGCGGGCACAGTATGTGAAGCTGGCGAAGGATTACGCCGAGAAGTCCAAGGCAACAGCTTGTGCAAATGATCTCCCGAGCGAGTCTCTGCATGGGACGCTTTGGGAGAGGTGGCAGTCCGGAACGTCCGGCAGCAGGCGATGAAAAAGATTAAGAGCTATAACAAAAAGCTTCCAGAGGACACGGTCCACCTCTCAGGTCACGTGAATTTGGTGCCCCTGAACGACAGTTGGAAATATTCAGCTCAGATTGAAAAATAGGTGCGTGCGATGGAGAAGGACATTGAGGCAACAGTGAAGAAGAGTGTTGGCGACATTGCGCCTCGGTTCAACATATTTCTTTGCACATCATTCTGGTGACGCTGCAGGTTTACGCATACTACTTAAGGATCTTATTTCAAGTTACCATAGAAAAGGAAACCCTATTCTATCCATATTATGGCAACCCAAACTAAGGAAGCCAAATTCAAGAGCAAGGAGACAGAGCTCAACACTCTCTGAGCCATCTCCCCGTGCCAGATTACGCGGCATCCACCTGTTACAAGGGAGGATCCCAGTTGCAGTTAAACACGCATCTGCACATACATCTGCAAATGCATACACATATATGTACAATACACAAGTGCGCACATACTTGCGAAAATACACACATACATGTATACAAAAATCAGATATGCGTATCAATTCGTAGGCCAGATTACGCAAACTTGATGCAATCTCTGCAGTTGTACGACGACACAGGATGATGACGAAAACTGTGGCTTTGGCAAGCCGTGTTATGTCCACCCACACAGCTAGGGCGTGCAACCATACACGATGCAAGATCATACGGCAGATAAAGGTATTTCACTAGGCGGGTGGCTGCACATAGCCTGGCCAGCAGTAAGGATTCAAACACAAGGCATGGCTTACTACACTCGCGACTTTCAAAATCCGCTTCCAGACTTCATCCCAACCTATAGTTCACAAGTTGAGACAGCTGAGACGAGTTTTCTCCACAATGCCGCTCCATACTTTACGGGCGGTCGTGGTCGAGAGCAAGTGTCACCGTCCCAATATGGAGACTTAGGCCACGGTTTTCGACAATTTTCAGCAGGAAAACTTAAGGACAAAAGCAACATGCCAACTGTGCAGGTCGCAGCGGTGCTTGCGTTTGAAGCAGATCTCTCCCATCACCCGGACATGTATGAGAGTCACTCTAGAGGAGGTTTGGGGCAGCGAGGCTCTGGCAGCAGTTACGGACTTCGCCTTGCAAACGGGCATTGTGCGGGCCCATGTTCAAGCCTCGCCATGGCTTATAATTACAGTAATTAAGTCTCAAGGATGTGCCTGAAATCAGCGTGGCCGGTCGAGTGGAGGCCGCTGAAAGTTAAGGCTGTCTCAGGCCTCAGGTTCCGCTAGGAGAGTGATGTCAGGTGTCGGACTTCGAGGAGCTGATGCTACCTTTGGTGGGACCGGAGCTCTGGCCGAGCTCCCAGCAGTCCCAGCTGCCAGCTTCCGACAAGACTGGCTTCACCATGTCTTCTCTTCCCTGCGTGAGGCGTCTCGAGGTTGCAAATGCTCGTCGAGCACGTGCCTGGGTCCGAGGCTGGGTCGAGCTGGTGGCTCAGGCCTGAAACCTTTGCTCAGTACTATCCTAGATTGCATGGCAACTGCATGAGTTGGGTCCCCAGAAGCAAACTATGGGGATTTGTAGCGTGCCGCCCTCTCCGCGTGGGTCCCAAAGCTCTCCTCACGTCGCTATGAACGCTTGGCTGC